>VXBJ01007797.1:0-70463 GCA_013400055.1 Nycticryphes semicollaris | reverse complement strand
AAAAAAAAAAAAAAAAAAAGAACTATTCCCCACCGGGCCTGCAAAATGAACAGAACATTTAGAAAGGAAAAGAAACTGCTCATTTCCTATGCAATTCCCAGCTTAGGAATAAACCAGAACTACCTGCTTAGATTAGCACAAGGTATTTTCTGGATACATTAGCTAAAAGATAGCCTGAGTGAGTACTTCATGATGGAAATGATCCCAAACAAAGTGCTTTGCTTCCTCCTCCCCTCCCCCCCCTCCCAAAGTGTGCAAATATCATCATATCCTGCCCAATATTTCAATCATTCCAAACATGCCAGCAACCTACGCTGTTAAATGCCACTCAGTTAAATCTAGCAGACATAAAAAAAACCCCTGTCACTATGCAGAATAATGAACGATGAAGAAATGAGTAAATAACTATCCATTCTTCAGAAATTATCTACCTCCATTTAGTTCTCCACTCTGTCAGTCAGGAAAACAAATATTTTCTTATTTCTTAAAAGGTAGTACCTGTCTTTGAACTCGGTAGGTAAAAAAAAAAAATGGAATATGGATTTAAATTACATTTTCAAATCATTATAAAAACTTTGCATCCCTTTAAAGATCTACTGGATAAGATACATGCAAGGGATCAAAACCAAAGACTCCACACAAGCTGAAACCATCTTTATTTACATCAGTTCGGCCCTCCGGGCTCCCTACAGCTGAGAATCTGCCTCCCTTACTGTGACCTCCATTCTGCCACTGATCCGCTCCATGGCCTCCAGCTCTCTCCCTCCGTCCTCCTTTTCTCAGAAACAAGATAAACGTGGTCTCAGAGGACAACATGGAAAAGGGCTCTAAAGAAGGAATGCAACAACCAAAGCTCTGTGTAAATCACTACTCTGAGGCTGCAAAATCTGTTACCCTCAGACCCAGCAAGTTCCCAGTCGCCATCATTTTGAGTTATCTGAGAGTACTAACAATAGCCGTCTTGTTTTCCTGAGACTCACAGAAAACCTTAAAGGATGGTCTGGCAGCAGAGAACTACCCTGAAACAGCTCAGGGGTCAAACTCCAGTGGGAGCAGCAGGGAGGGGTTTTTTGACCCCTCTTCCATTACATTGCTGCCAATGAGCCTATCCCACTGCCTTCAGAGCAACCCAGGCCTTCCGCAGTGCCAAAATACCGATACATACACCAATACATACAGAGCATCTCCCAAAGCAAAGGTCTGTGTCATGCTGCTGTAAGGTTCAGCCTGCAAACAGGTGGTTATAAAAACCTCACATACTGTGTTACCCACAGACAGAACGCCTACCATAGGCTACCTGTTGAATCCTCACCTCCTGCCTATGGTCCAGTCTCTGCCCCAGTGTCCCCCAAGGGTGCTGGCTCTGGTACTCAAAGCCTTTTCTTCCCATACAATGAGTAAAGAACATGCTGTATATTTTGGTGATGCGATGGGCACCCTCTGGTCCCATGAAGGTAACAGACAGTGGCATGAACTCCATAAAGAGCATACATCCAGCACAGCTGAAGAGCAACACCTCTGCAACACCAACTGGCAATGACCCACTTAAGAAAAGACATGTCAAGTTCAACCTTGAGAGGCTTTACTACAGGTTGCAGTGGACTCTCAGAAGGTACAGGGTGCTGAACCCCACAAGCTCCCCAAAGTATGTTCACAACTGCACGCAGACACAAACCCAGGACCTCAAACTCACCAGGTTCTTACAAAGCCACTCTCCAGAGCAGAGCAACACATCCTGTGAAACAGCTGCACCACATCAAGCACGCTCTGCAGGTGCCACTGCACGTGGTGCCAACTGGAGTAGCCATGAACTTTTATTTTCCAAGTAGTTCATATTCTCACCCACTGTATTTCTGGAATCTTTTCTTAAAATAAAAAGAAACCCCAGAAACAGTAGACTTTTTAAAAGAGCAAAGATTTGTAACCCATTTCCATGGTGACTACTATAAACTCCAGTGATATTACTGTTGCATACACCCACACACCCTCCACGCAGAGCATGAAATACATGGACACATCAGAGCCAACACATCAACAAGAGCTGATGCAAACGTGACACATCATCAAGGTGGCTGAAAATTTTTGTGTTCCCTCCCTCAACAGGGACACGACAAGGATGATAACACACTCTGGAAGCATCACAATGTTTTGTGATGCCGTTTGTTAAACCGTTCCCTTCCCAGGAGTCCATAATGCCAGGAATCATTGGCATGCATTGTTTCACCATTATGCTTCTATCCCCTTGTGACAGACGTGCTAGTGCACTTGGGGTGCAATGGGATTTGAACCCTATCACTCACCAGCCAGGGGAGAGCACCTTGCTCTCCAGCCATGTTGGGTCACTGTCACTCTCCCATATTAATGCTGTGCTACAGCTTAATTTTTGCATCCAAGCAGAGCAGGACAGATCCTTAAGCCAGATGGTTTAGACACTCACTCTCTTGAGAGGGACAAGTTCAAATTCATTCTTCACCCATTTCATTGCCAAGAGGTAATCTTTATACTACTTTAATTTATTATTTACCACTCTGACACAATGTTTTAGCTCACCAACAGAGCTAAAGAACTCAGTTATTTAATTTCCATAGACTTGACTTCATTAACTTCTGGAGAGGAGTAATGTTTGTGGCCACTAGAAAAGGATGTTTCTACATTTTTCCATTTTATGGTCTGTTAATTACAGTTACTAAGAGAAGGAGACAGTAGTTAGATCTGTGAAATACAACAGGCTGTATTTTAATATTTTGCAAAGGCACAGAGAAAATAATTTCTTTTTATGTAACCCAATCATACCAAGTAAGTAAATCTACATACTTCAGAAGTCACCACTGTCATTCTCCCTAGACTCTAATTTGGGCTAGCTGGAAATTAGATTGAGAATTTTAGATTTCATTAGAAGGGATTATTTTTCTGTGGGATGACAGTCACAGAAAACATGAAGTGAGGCAACTGGGGTTGAGAAAACAGGGAGCTACACTTTTGTAGCTGACAGCGGAATACACTACATGCAGAAATATCCCTCCTGCCCATCTCAACCTCAGAAGCTTGGAGTCCATTACCTTTTGCAGAAGGAAGAATGTGAAAAACCCAAATCACACTACTTAGCTAAGGTGGAAACCAGTTAGAAAGCACCATTGTACCTTATAGACCAAAAAGGCCCTGTAAGGATGCCATAAACCATTAAATCTCCTGTTTGTGAAGAACATTAGCAATTTCAAAGAGCTTTCCAACCTCTACCTCAATCCCTCCATCCCCAGCAAGTCAACTGAGATTGCTCCACCCCAGGAAAAGATTGCGTTTCAGAGTCACCACGTTTAACTTGTGACAGCACTTGGGCACATTTTGGTGGCAGAACCACAACAGAGAGAGAGCCCTTCAAGTGAAAACCAGAGAGGGCTATCCAGGAGTGCTTTCAATAACAGCAGAAGTGAGGACAAGAGCTCTCAAAACACATGTGGAGTGTTTGCAGTGTTCCAGCCACATACTCTGCCATTTCAAGAAAGCGTGGCACAAAACAGTACAGCTTAAGAGCAGCTTCTCCATTAAGCCAAAGGACTGAGAAGAATAAATGACCACAGAGCCCAACATCAGCTGGTGTTTTCAGGACTTCAAGACCCAGACCTCTGCACCTATTTCCACATACAGTTTAGCCAAAATACCAACTAGTTGTTCCTCTAAACCCAAAGATGCCCAGGGAAACATTTGAGCAGCTATGCAATGATTTGGATCCAGGCACTGAGTCAGAGCTAAGACCATCGGGTTTTTGCCAGCTCAGTAGTCATCTGAACTCATTTCACAGTTCGGCTTCCAGCTCCACAGCGGGCAGAATGGGAGAACGAGGGAAAGAGAGTACTGTCTTTTTTAGAGGCAAAGTCAGCTGAAACTACAGACCTTGCTACTCATTGAAAAACATCGTACATCTGTTCCACAGCAGAGCCATAAAAGATTAGCAAGTGCCGGGCTAACAATCTGGAAAGGGAAAAGGACCTAGGAGAGCAAAACGTTATCGCTAAGTCAATAAAACAACATTTGTAAGAGACTAAAAAGCACAGCATTCTTGCACAACGGGCAGAAATGCTCCTAGGCTGATTTCTCATCCTCCACTAAACCTGTCTGGTAACTCCGGGAACAGGGCTGCGTCGTACAGGCTAAGGGAAAAGTGGATCAACAGGGTTAGCTAAGGACAGAGCTCTGGACTCGACTCCACGGGATCACTGAGTGGACGCGCTTTAGCCAATACATGTGGTTTCACTTTTATGTAAAGCTTGTGTTTACATCTAATACATCAGGGCAATTACAGCTGGCCCCGGCGCTGCATTTGAGACAGCGTGCCTATACACCACGCAAAGGATTTTTAGGGGTGATGGGAGAGCAGGGATTCAGCGGAGCAGCTGCATTTCTGGGCCTGAGGATGTAAACTGCTAAAAAGCTTTGTTTTGAGGTCAGATGATTGGCTTTGTGCATTTCACTGCTGCGCGTCTGGGACTAATCCCTCATCCACCGCAGCGACTGAAGAGAGGGAGCAATTCTGCAGAAGTCAATGGATTTGACTGAAAACACGAGATCGGTAGGAACTGCCAATCCCCCAGTATTGTAACAGCTCTGTGTAAACAAGAAACACCAAAACGCAAATGAACTGCAAGTTTTCACAGCTGGTAATTTACACCCCGCCTCACGCATCAGATTATGGAGACTTTCCTACTTAACCTTTATTCTTCATGTCATCGCCCCAAACGCCGAGGCAGAGAACGCAGCAGCTGAGGCACATCGCATGTAAGCGACACAGTGACATAAACACACAGCGGAGGGGAGGGGGAATAATAAACAAACCCAAAACACCCCAAAACCCCAACACAATCTGCACATATGCCCTCGGCCGAAGCCCGCACAGCCACAGCAAGGTGAGGGGGCCTTTCCCCCACCCACCCCTCTCCAAAAACAAGGTTGGGGATAAACCCACCAGCTGGCTGCCTCCCACTCTCCACCGGGGCTTGGTGTGGCACCGGCTGGGGTTTCTTGGAGCTGAAGAACGAGGGTCACAAGTGTTTACGAGGCGAATTTGTGAGTGTGGGTGCGTGGGGCGCCAGGGCCGTCCCCTCGGGGCAAATATCCCCCCGCCCTGCCCTATGCCAACCACCCTCTCCCCGTGGCGGGCTGCAAATCCCCCGTGGCCACCGTATGAGAAGGAGGAGAGCCGGGCTGGCCACCGCCGAGGTGGGCGCTAGCCCTTCCAGCCAGCCCCTCGGTGGTGACAGCGCAGGTGGCCGAGGGCCGGGCCAGGGCGCGGCAGGTGCCGGCCGAGGGGAGGACGAGGGGGCCGGCGAGCTGAGAGGGCCCCTCGCCCGCCGTACCCTCCGAAGGGGACGGATCCCCGGCAGGCGGGGAGGGGGCCGCCACCTCTCCCCCACACACACACCGCCTCGTACCTCTCTCTGCAGTGGCCGGAGGGGACGGGGTCTTGCCGCCCGCCCGGCTCGCCTCAGCGCCTCGCTCCCCTCCCCGCGTCTGGCGGCTCCCGGCGCTGCTGCGGCGGCGGCTGCTGGCACTGCGAGGCGAGAACCAGCGCCGGCCTGTTTTCCAGCCGCCACCCCCTTCGGCCCGCCCCGGCTCCGCCTCAAGGATCCGCCCGCCTCCTCCTCCTCCTCCTCCTCCTCCACCACCACCACCATCATCACCTCCTGCGCCGCCGCCCGTTCCCCCCCGGGAAGCATCGGCCCGGCGTGGCCTGCGGGGCAGGCTGTGCGCCTTCCCCAGCGGGCAGCCTGCCAAGGAGATGGAGAACTTCACACCCAACCCACCCAAACGGCAAAGCCCCGGGGTTAATAAACCCTCGTCGCCTCCGTCAGGACAGGCCTATGAGAGATCGGCATCGGGAATCCCAGTGTTAGCCCATGGTGCCCCTCAGACGCACTGGCCAGGGTTGATAACAGGATATGGGCTCTTAAATACCTCTGGGCATAAAGCCTCCGCCATACCCAGCTTCTGAGTGCAATGCCTTTCATGCAGCTGCGGCGTTAAAGTCTTGTTTCCAAGCAGCAGCCCTGTAAACAGCATGTTTTATTAAACTACAGTCTTCTTCCAAAGCAAAAGTTTGCAACCAGGAACAAGCAACATATAGGGCACGGGATGAGGATCCACCAGTGGAGTTCAAACATTCAGATGACCCCAAGCCTTCCCATTAAACTCCCCTTTAAATTGCTTTTGGATGCCTGGAGAAAAAAATCTGGAGAAAGGACCGCACTTTGGATGAAAATAGTCATGTCTGCAAATTGCCTTCAAGCATGTCAGGGTTTTAGAAACATATTTGGCTGCCTGCTGGAGGTTTGCACCTGCACAACTGGGGTGAGGTTGCTTAGTCAGCCAGAACATCTGGAGAAAGCAGCAAGAGTAATGTGGGGCTCAGGTTTCTCAGCTTCAACCAGATATTAAATACTAACTGTGCAAACCTTTCCATTGTATATATACATATATACATATACACTTATATGTATATAAGTGTTTGCAGGCCATTTTCTTACAGCACTTGTACTCTTCTGACTGCCCTTTACTGCTGCTGTCACCACTGAAATCGATACCTGCGAAGCATCTCAAAATACCCAGATGCTGAAGCCACAGTGGTATTTGACAACCAGTATAGGACAACGGGCACCTCATGGCCACCCACTGTGTTTGAAACAAGGTTGCTGAGCCTGCAGACCATAAGGACGTCTGTCCTTGTCCAGTACATCACAGGAGCCAACCAGCACTGCTGAGGCAGGCTGAGCATGGCGGGGTGCTACCATAGAAGAGGCAGCAGCTCTTCTCTCACACACATGCCCTGTGGCCTCAGCACAGGGGCTCCACCAAGCCTACAGGTGGAAGCAGAGCTTTGCAAATTAAAGGACTTCAAGGAAATGAGCCATATCCTTGTTGTATCCAGCTATATCTGGAAAGAGGAATTGGCAATGAGTTTGGTTATGTTGGCTGGAAAATGCAGCCTTTCCCACCAGACCGGACAGAGACCAAAATGATGAGGAAATAGGGTCAGTTTGATGGTCCAGATCAGAGCTACCTATCTGAAGGAGATGGAGGGGAAGGCAGGATTTCCTGCCCATAGTCCTCAGAATCTCACAGGGCAGTACCTGCCCCCAGGGCTGCCTCTAATCGAGGCTGCATCTGTTCACAGCCAAAGAGGAGCCACGGTGAAGAGCAGCGTGGTGTTCCCTGTTTCCACAGAGAAGCTGACCCATAAGAGATGCTAGTCATCCAGCAGCTGGGAAAGCTGGTGAGCCAACTCCTACTGAATGGCACTTCTATTTCCTCCATAGCAAATAAACAACTATGCTTCAGGACTGCACTAGCTTTCAGCTCACTTGGCTGCAATTTGAAGGATTTGAACTAAATCTAGAAAGCTCTGAGTAGCTGGGGTCCCCTGGGCTCTACCCTCTTTCTCCAGTTTAAATTTGGCAACAGAGCCCAGCCAGCTCAAAAGCCCTGGGCATACTTGCAAGATGTTTTTGAGGGTATATAAAAATGCAATTACCTGTGGGAAAATAAAACTAAAATGCATCGCAAGCACATGTTTAATACAGTGTTCAATGCATTAAGAAAGAGGAATTGACAGATACAACTGATGTTGGTGCCATACTCAGACAGTAGTTCCAAAGAAATTCAATTAAATCCTAAAATAAGCACTTTTTGTGCCTCTGACATTTGTTTTCTTAGCTTGTGGTCTATGAACAGCTGGCCGTCAAGGTAAATAGAGCATCTTTCCTGGGAAGAATCCATGAACCACAGATTTATGAATGAAATGCAAAGTGAATGATAAAAGTCTATGGAGTGTAGCCTAAAAACTAGGGAGAAAGACCTCTTTGTGCAACACACCTGAGAAGGTGCCAAGAGCTACAAGCCAGAGACATAATCAGCATAAAGGAAGAAAATGGTATTACTGCCCAGAAGGTCTCTTTCTGGGACTGTTGTTGGGTTTTTTGCACTGCAGTAAGATCTCCCAGGAGCGGACAGAAATAACTCAGATCTCCTGTCCTCCAAAACACACATATTCAAATGGGGAAGGGAGTTTAGCGAACTAATCAGGAGAGCTCATGATGGCCATGAGGGGAGTGGAGAGGTACCTGGATGCTATATTAATCTGTACTTCTGGGTTTAGGGGTGTTTGAAGCCTTGTCAAGGGGATGTATTGGATGGATTGATCCTTTTTTTTTTCTGCTAAGTAAAAAAATTATTTAAAGCTATTAAGCAATATTCCTCCAGATTCCTATTGACCAGCATAATGCCCTATTCCTAGAACTGTCAGGAAAGATGAAGATCAAGCCTGGCATCAAGCCTTTTTTAGGAAAATAAAGATCCATCTGCCTGGAAAAGAGAGCAGGAGTGGAGATGAAAAACAGGCAACATTCAGAATCCCTCCGTGTTCCAAAACACCACATTCCTGACATTCAGTATGGAAAGGCTTTGCCTCTTACTGTTCTCACACAGCATTTTTCATCCTCAGATTTAAAAATATTGGTAAAAGTGCCGTTATCTAGTAGAAGTCAACAATCCTTCAATGCAAAGCTATCTGATACAAACCACAGGGCTTGCTGTGCTTTACAGATTGCCCACTTTTGCTAGGGTTCAGAGTTGATAGTAAGACCGTGTCTGTAGTCAAGAGGCCTCATGGCATGTCAGAAGTTCGGCACATGCTCACATCTTTGGGGGATCTAATCGCACACCAACATCTAACAGGGCCCTTGTCAAGTTAAAATATAATTCAGAATCAAACACAAAATATGTAGCTTAGAACTCTATACCGGGAATCATGATTATAAGAGCATCTGGGTGCTGATTTTGGCTCCTGCTCTGGGCTGGGTAATGCACAACAGCAGAGCCGCTTGTGTTCCTCCAAGCAGTACACTAAGAAAAGTTTGGAAATGCCTGCACTAAATAATTGCATTGCAACAGTTCCAAACAGACCAGTTGACTTTTCCATCCTCTACACTCTTTGTTTACTTGACAGAGACTAATCCGTCCTACCTGCAAAGTAGAAAAAGCAAACTTACCATGAGGACTCAGATATAATGCTTTATTATCTTTCCATCCGTACATAATACGGAATTTCCATGATTCATTCACTCGCTTGAGGAACACTTGAATAGTCAAACAAAAACATACATTCCCAGGAGAAAAAGCAAAACCACATCCGGTGCAAGAGAGAGAAACATTTTAACATAAATACAAAATCACACTAGAAGTTTTATCTGAAGCAAGACTGATCATAAAAACAACATGGAAGGGCAAAGATCAAACACTGTTGTTTCTTGTGAATGTTTTTCCCCTTTTCCTCACAATCTCCTGACAATAAGTCAATAAAAGGTTCTACCAAGACTACAAAGGGAATCTGAAAACCCAGCAGCCTCCCTTTAAAAGTATATTCAGGCCACAGGCAGTTTCAAAAGTTACTTCAGAGAGTCTGCCCTTTGCTAAAAAGCCTTGTGACCTTCCAGTCATTCCAGCGTAGCTGCAGTAATTCATAGGAATGAGTAATAATGACGTTTGCTATTCAGTCATCATTTGACAAGCTGTCTAAGTGACAAGGAGATCTATCATAAATATTTCTCTGTGATGATAAACAATCAAGACACAGAACAGCCATGCAGCTCACCTTTATGGTTAGAAACAAAACAAGCTCAGGTGAAGAGGACAACTCCTGAAATTCCCCTTGCAAGTTTTTTCTTCTTTATTGCCTTCTAAGAAAGTGATTTCCAGAATAATACAGCTCAAATTATAATTTCTTTTAATATTCTGACTGCAATAGGCTTTAACACTTCCCTACGTAGACTCCTGGAAGGACATAGCTGATGAGAAAAGTATTCTATCCCAACAACACTAAAAAAAGATCTATGTGGGGAAGATCCATTGCAATCTTCAATGGATTGTTGTAGTGAGCATGTACCCTGAATGCTTGAAATGTGTCGCTATTTCTAGCTTGTCTGTCAAGCTTCAAGTCCCAGCTGCAACCTTCTCTCTGCTAAATTTAAAAATCCTTTGTGTTTCCATTTCTGCAAGTTCTCGTAGCTAAAGTACCCCTTTGGTTTCATTTGGATTAGGAAAATTGGAAGTACAGGCAGAGAGCAGGTTAAAAGGTGGCACTGTCTCATACACACACACACACACACCCTGCACACACAGACCTCTGCATACTGGCCAAGGGCTGTGCTGTTCTACAACTGGGATATCTCCCACTGCCTCATTTTATATACCACCTGGCTCCTTCAGGAAGGAGCTTGGATAATTGCTATGCCTTATGCTGGCTGTGTAGGTGCTACAAGACTCTCTGGGGTATATGGCAACAACAGCCTGAGTTGGTACAGCCAAGGCTGTTGTCTGTCCATACCATAGAGAGAGAAAGTGCACAGGAGACAAATCTTTGCTGGATCTTCATTCCCCACCATCATCAGGTGAGCAAGGTTGTTGTTGGTGCATAGATCCTGGCTTTGGCATTTCATGGTTTTATTACACACTCTTTTCCCTTGTACCTTGCTACACGTCTCAAAAATCCTGGAGAAAGTCACCTTCAGGAAACAACAGGAAGGACAGCAGTACCCCAGCCACATGACAAAACAGATACCTTTGAAAAAAGACAAATAAAAAATATAGAGGTGGAAAAATGGGGCTGGCAAAGAACAGCAGAACTGTCCCAGGTGAGAACAAAGATCTGTCTAGACCAGTATGGTGCCTCCACAAGTGGAAGAATAAGACTCACCCCCCTCAGTTCCCTTATTTTCTGCTCAGTGGGTTCATGAGATAGGCATGGTTTCTCTGAATTTAGTAACCTCCTTTGGAGTTTGTTTTCGTGATCTTGCCCCCTCTCCTTGTGTAACTATTGACGACCCCAACACCTTGTGACACAGAGTTCCACCAAGGAACTGTATCCGTGACACATCCTGTGATTTGCTTGGAGTGTGGTATCTTCATTTGACTCTCCCAAGTTCTTGTATTGTAAGAGACAGTGAACATCTAACTTCTCTGCAAGCCTCCCAATATTTTGTACACCTCTAGCATATCCTTCTTAAGTTACCCCTGGCAGAGACCTAGCTCACCTAGTGTGCCTTCTTATGAAAGCAGTTACGGACCTTTACTTTAGTTTGTCACCAATTCAGCATAGATCGCATGAAACCACAATCACTTAAACTGTTCAGAGCACAAAGAATCCAGGAAATTAAAATTTGGCAGGTACAAAGGAACAGGGCTGAATGTGGAAATCTGGGAGGAGGCTTTGCCGATGATAGCAGCCCAGCTCCTGCCTTATCTCACAGCAGGTAACAGTGGAAAGCACAAGCAATGGTAACTGCAGTGAGAACAGTGGAAAATTGCAAACTAGTCCTGGGAGTCTCATTTTTGATCTCTAGCATTGGCCAGGTGACAGCAATACTTCCAGCCAATATATCTGTCTTCCAGCCAATAAGCCAATATCTTGTTCTTTTGGATGTTCCCCCTTAAAGGCCAAGGGCTGATACCTGCAAAGGCCAGTGGATGATCCTGAGAGTCCTCCTGCTCCCACCACTGTTTCCATTCTGGCCTCAGCAGCCCCTGCCTCTCTTCCTGTGCCTTCCCTCTGGGCTCTGCGCTGCTTGCAGATGCCCCCTCACAGCCTGCAACCGTTCTCGCTGACCAAAGCAGCTCTGTTGTTTCGCTGTGCCCTGTTGTCTGTCCGTGCCTGTCTCTCAGCTCCTGACGATGCCGAGTTCACAAGCCGTCCCAGTACAGAGGCTGCCTTTGTGTTCTGCACGTGTACGCTGCCAAGTGCTATGAGCCATCCCGGTACTGCGTTTCCTAAAAATAGCTTGCCCCACAGATAACCTGCAGTCTTTAAAAGTTGCAGGTCTTGAAGATAAGCCCTCATATAACCTGCATGAAATGAGAAACAAAGACACTCCTGGGGTGAAGAGAAAAGCTCTGAAGAAATAGTCTAAGAAGTATAATCGAGAACACAGCCTCAGTACACCCACAAGCAGCAGAGGAAACTAGTGCCAAGGGGCCCAGGGAGCAAGAATTATGTATAACCTGTGCACAGACATAATATGACAACTGCTGAGCCACAAGGTTTTTTTACAGCCAGCCTCCAAGTTCTGGGCATGACGATACAGCACTGCTAGCAAGAGTAATCCAAAAGAATAACAATCCATTTAAATTATCTAAAAAGCACTCCAATTTACCTCCTTCTTTACATAAGGCTACGTATGTTGGATACAAAATACATCCAGATAGCATTTTACCCTTCCACAACTTGCAACATATCCATTTACTCTTTCACATTTTATTTTAATAACAAGGGAGACAAGCAAGCTCGATTGACGGGCTGGTTCCCAGGGAAACATGAGCAAGTTATTTCTCTTAAATAGCAGGCACAAATGTTTCCTGTGTTAAACCGTGCAGCCTGCTGTGACATTCACATCTCTAACATATAATCCCAAAAGGACAGAATGTGCTTGCCTGGCTCCGAGGTGGGGAAGGAGAAAGGTAGCAGTACACTACAACTGGTGACAGGCGTTAGCAAGGATCTGGCACCCAAATCACTTTTGTGGAAACAAGTCCCTTGTCCCAACGCCCAAAGGAAGGGCAAAGTAAGATTTTAACAAAACGTGGTAAAATTACTCCAGTGTTGCTGAGAGAAGGGAGTTGGTAATAGCAAGCCATCAAAATCTCAGTCAAAATGCTAGGCTGGCTGCCTGGTTCTGTTGAGACACATTAAGAGCATAAAAACAGCCACATGGCTTTGACCCAGGGTTTATCCAGCTTGGGAAGGTGCTTTGGTACAGATAAAGTTGGGAAGAAACTTGGAAAAGAACATGAAAGACAAAGCTGAGCATCCTCATCAGGCGCTCTCTGGTAACATTCAGGGCATCTCAAAACCTGAGATTATCTACATAGAGACTTGTGGAGGGCACGATACTGCTGCATGTGACCAAGGATGTTGTTTCCAACTCCAATCACATGCCATGAGGTGTGGTGGCTTTGGTGGCAAAGCTCATTTTTCTTCCTGCTGTTTCTAGTTAACAAGAGGAAAAAATAGATAAAACCAGCAGCCACGAGCAGGCACTCAAGGACAGGTCAAACACATATGATACTTCTCCCCAAAACTCTCCCTGCCTCATTTATATTCAGCTCAGGGAATCTCTTGAGCCTGATGGGATTTGTAGACTTAGTAAATCCCAGCAGATTTCTCATCCACATACTTGTCCATTCACATCTGCAACCTTCTTGCATCCACAATACCCTTCAGCAAGAAGTTAACAGCTCAGCTACCCATTGCATGAGGACCATTAGTTTGCTTGGAGCCTATAGCCTGTTAACTTAATCTGCTGGCCCCTAGTTCTTGTCCTGGACAAGACACTGGACAGATGTTCTTTTGCTACCCCATCCCTGGCACACAGGATTTTCCAGACCTCCCTCATGTGCTACTTCAGTATCTAGGGCCACATTCTGCTTTCATTTATCTCCTCTGAGCCAACACTCAACTGGTTTTTAAGTGAGCAGGTGATTATTTGGCCTTGGGACAATTTCCAGCCCCTCATACAATTTGCTTTTTTGTTAAAAAGAAAAAAAAATATTTCAAGCTTTATTTTTTCTCAGTTGCTTTAAGATTCAGAGAAAGAAAAAAAAAAAGAAGATAATCAACTACAAGTTTTGCATGCCAAAGTTTCCAGGTGCCCAACGTCCTGTTACCGGGACACTGAACAAACAGTCTGCAAACACAATCCCCTGCCTTTGTTCTGCCAGCTGGAAACCGCAGGTCACTCTGCACCCGGACACCACCACCACAGGCCAGATCCTCAGGAGGAGGCAATACTCAACTGAGCAAAATGCTCCTTTCATCTGACAAAGGATACCCAAAAGGGACCTGGAGTTTATTACTGAGATGGTGGTTTTTTTCCCTCACCGAGGAACATTTTCTGTGAAAAGGTCTCTGTCCGTGCAAGTGACTCAGCTTAACAAACAACATTGGTGATTCATTACTCCTGAGTGTGCCAGCAGTGGCTGGTGACCTGTGTGGTGCCGAGTCTCTTCCTCACCAGGAAACAGCCTTAATAAATGACATCTGTAGCGTGATTCAGTCGGTAGGACCATGGACTGCTGGTCTCCCACTCAGGTGCTCACTCCTGATTTCCCTTCCCCAGACAGCTTTTTATCTGCTGATCTTGTCAGCACTGGCTCTTGCTGCCCATCTAACAGGAGCCCCGCATGATGGAAACTGTAAGATGGGCTACAACGCAAACACCAAAGAGACTCCACAGTTAATTCACTCAAATGACAGAACTCAAACCATTTCCCTGAACTTTCCATGAATACACAACATCAAAAAAAGGTTGCCGAAAGGAAATGAAATAGGCCAAATATCAAAGGTAAAAGATGGTCCTTCATGGAATTACTTGCTCACAGACACACATCCTGGTCATTCCTCTTTTCGGCATTCAGGCCAAATATCTAAATTCCCAGTAGTTCTTGAATGTCCCAATGTTTCAGATTTGTCTGAATCTTGCAGGTAGTTTCCACACAAATGGAGAAAAGTAATCTCAAATAGCTCTGATCTTATGCAACTTAAATATAAATCTTCAAAAATAAGAATGACTGTTTGATGAAACAAGGACATTAAGCCCAGTTGTCTTCCTAAATGCAGAGGGTCTTTTTCACCTTTTACGATTGGGCTGGAATTCAAGGCTGCTGTGATATTCCTGCTACAGAGGCATTGTACAAACCACACAACATGGAAAGGCATTTAATTCATGTACAATTTTTTTCAAATTCCTCTCCAGATAAGAAAATTAATCTCATTATAGTCCATGTCACAACTAAATCTCTGTGACAACTAAATCTTCTGGCCTGTGGACCAGAAGACCTCAGCCCGCTACAATCCCATCCAAACACTGTAAGGTTTTCTTATCTCCCAGCATCTGTTTTTTCCCTCTGTTGCTCAGTCATATCAGTGTTTTTGCAGTTGCACAAGACAATGTGCTATACAGAAGAAAAGTGCTAGATAGACACAAAAATAGGATAGCTTTAAACTTTTTTCAGCTTGAAGTCCCCTAAAAGCTAGTGGAGGATAAAGCCCCCTTTTGTGCCTAGTTCACTCTACAGACCACGGTCCTACTTGTCTTAGTTACCTTCTGCTGAAACTTGCTGGTCCTGTAGGTGGATCAAAGCAGGTCCCTTTAAATCCTTTGTTGTGCTTGCACAAGTGGAAAACAGCTCCTATAATACAAAAAAAAAATAAATCCCTCTCTGTTTGCCAAGCCGTGTGTAGAGATTATGAATTACTAAATGGCAGCCACGTGTCAGCAAAAGTAGCAGGAAGTGTCTTGCGTTTGACCTTTATTTATAGTAGCAAGAGCACTTCACAGCATATAGTTACAACCATCTAATTATCCTTGCTCACCAAGAAACATCGGATCGATTCCCTCTATAATATGTTTTTTCTATTAACAAAAAAAAAAAGAATTTTATCTGGCAAATAGTTATGGGTCTGGAGGAACTTTGAGAAAGCCCTTTTAGTCTGTTGCCTTTGTGTGTCTGGAAGACAGAGGACTTCTTTGTAGTTTTTCCTCTGGGACCCTAATGGAATGGGGGACTTGAAATCAAGACCGCTTGACAGGCCTGTTGACCGATCTTTTGGCACACCTCTCATGTTCAATATACACCCTTGTTTCAGAGAATTGAGCTGCAAGTTTGGGAAGTAATAAAGTGCTGAACGCTCTTCTTGCTGTCCACAGGTAATACACTTATTTTTTAGTAAATCCCACACACCAGAGAGCATTACTGAATCAAGACAAAGTACCTCTGGGCTGCTATCCAGCGGAGAGCCTGGAGATGTTTGTGAATTATGCAAGGGTGTAAGTGGTATGCCTAGTTCTTCCTTGTATGCAAGAGAGCATTTTGGTACCTTTTCAAATTAAAGGCCAAGTCTAACAGATATGGTGAGTTAAATTAACAGCTCTCCACATTGGAAGGGGGTTCTTTATTTCCCCTTGTCCTCTTTGTCCCTGGAGAGTGGGATAGTGTTCAGCCAGAATAAGGAGTTAAATCTGCTCTCAGAATGGTCTGCTGCAGTGGAGTGAGGACACCTGCGTTGCCATGGATAAAGGTGAAGGTGAGAAACAGGGCTGAGATGGTCTCCAACAATGGCCATCTTTTCATAGTGTGGCCATCTGAGAGCCGCACACTGTGTCACACGATGAGTTGGGTGAGGGGTGCATGTTGGGACACACAGGAGCACCCAAGCACATCCAGCCATGTGACAGAAAAGGGATCTGTTGTCTAGAAGGGACCACATGAGCATAGATCCCTGCTAATAACAGGGACACTGTGCCACTGCCTTCCTCCCACTTTGGGTCTTGTGATCAAGGCAACCTCCTGTGTCTAGAATATGGGAAAAGAGCAGGAGCTCAACTAGGGTGCTTTTCCCAGAGGAAAGGAGGGTAAGGTGGGGTCCTGAAGCATAAAGGTTAGACCCCTGGGCTCCCCAGACATCTGCCCTGATGAGGAAGGGCAATGATCACTCTCTTACCTCTAGCCTGAGCCAACACAGAGCCAAGACTGAGACAGGCTTTGTCCTGTATGACCAACTTGCAGCCAGTTCCCTACAGGTCCCAGCCAGCAGCACTTAGAAGAACCAGCACCAAGCCAAATAGCCCTTGTGAGCTCTATCAGCCATTGCTCCATGACCTCTCTCCTCCCTCCCCACTGGGATCATCTCCATTAGCCCCAAGACAGAGATAAGCCAGCATCCCTCACCTGTTCAGATCCTATGGTCCATCTTGTGATGTGCTGCTGCATGCAACTCCACTAACCAGCTCAGTGACACTATGCTGGGCAACCCTGCTTCTTCTACAATTTTTTTTTTTTTTTTAATTAAAGCTCATCTAACCAGATGCAGGTGTCCATTCTGCTTTGGACATGAGTCAGGGACACAGGTGCAGCCAGTTGCCTTTCCTCCACCACTGGGTCTCCCTGTCCGGTCAAACCAACTCAGCAAGAAACTGAATGCTTGATGGTCAAATGCCATTGACACCAGGTTTAGTTGGTGGCCACTCCCAGAGTTGGGATGTATAAGCAGGATCGAGCTTGCAATCATACTGTTCGTTGTGCATTCCCATTGTCCCCCTCAAATTCCTTTGTGGTTCTTTCCTACACTTCTCCCCCCACCCTGCTTTGTCTGGTTTAAAATTTAAAATTGTGCTGATTCCCATATTTTGTTCTCCAGAACAAGGCTGGGCCATTGCAGAGATCCAGTCACTACTCAGCACACTTAGCTCTTCTCTGGAAACCCTTTCTCCATGTCTGCAGCAGTGCACCAGAGGAAGTCACCCCGAATGGCAGGCACACTCCCGTCTGTCTCCAAAGAGCCTCAGTACCATCTGGATCTCACTCAGCTCATCTGAGGATTCCAGCTCTGACTCCATGTCAGGTCTCTGCACCACAACTGCATTCTTGGAAAGGGTGCATGTACCCTGACGTTGGGTTGCTGCAGCAACCACGTTTGACGTCATCACCTTTCCCCACATCTACTGCTGTCATGCAAGAGGTTGTGAAAGCCTTTTTGGCGCTGTCAGGCAGCTGAATATTTTGATGCTGCGGC
Source organism: Nycticryphes semicollaris (assembly GCA_013400055.1). Taxonomy (NCBI): domain Eukaryota; kingdom Metazoa; phylum Chordata; class Aves; order Charadriiformes; family Rostratulidae; genus Nycticryphes; species Nycticryphes semicollaris. Next base: position 52,852 of record VXBJ01007797.1, on the reverse strand, counting down.
GGGAACTCCTATTCAAAACCAGGAGCGTGAGGAGCAGATGTGTCACTTCTCCAAAAGACCAGGGTCAGAGGGCAATACAATCTGCCTAGCACAGCATCTAATGTGGAGCCACAAACAAAAACAAACAAGCAAACAAAACCTCGTGGTGCCACAAGGCTGGAGTCTGCTGCTTCCAGCAGCAAAAAGGAGCAGGTGCAGAGCTGGCTTGGCAGCACCAAGATATTCTCCAAAGGTATCCCTGGCTGTCCCCGCATGGGCTTGCTACTCCATCACAAAATCCTTCTTTCCTGCAGGAATCCAGGGATGCAGCTGGGAGCAGAGTCACCACTCAGCCCATGTACACCAGCAGAGTAGAAATAGAGGCACTGTATGGACTCCATCCTCAAATGACTTTGGCACACCTGTGGGAAGTGAATCCTGGAGCTTGTGCCACACCTCCTGTGCAGGTGCAGACAACACATGACTCTTACTTTTGGTGATAACTGTGGCCAATTTACAAGAGGGCAGAGTCTGGATGCCAGAATTCAAAGGTATCAGATGCCAGAAAACATATAATTTCTGTATTGATGCCCTTTATCCACCTGAGACAGTTCTAGGACAAGGGCCATTGCCAGCTCACACTTCGTCACCAGGAGTGTCCTGATCTTTGACATCCTTCTTATTGCCTCGCCTTGCAGTTGCTCAGTTAGAGGGGGAAACCCAGGTTTTATGGTGGTACGTGGACACCAGAATCCCTTGAATCCTTCTAGCCTCCAGTTTGGTGCTTTATGCAAGGAGGCAGATAAGCCTAAAACTTCAGTCAAATGCCATTTTTGAGGGGAAAAAAGAGGAAGGACTGACATGATTTTGAAATGAGTGATCTGGTTACTCCTGGAGCCTCCCTGCAATCCCTCGAGGAGCATGTGAATTTTCAAGCAGGGATGTTTGCTGTTTCCACAGCATAAGCTTCTGGTTAACTAAGCCAGGAGTCCTTCACTAACATAGAACATTAACATCTCCTCTTTTTATAAAGCTGCAGAACCTCAGAGGGTTTTGGAGGCCAATACAGGATCTGGAAGGCAGCTTCCTAAGCAGTTCTGGCCAGTTCTCTTCTCCTCTGAGAAACATCTGTAGGAGAAAGAGTGGGGACCCAGCCTGATTCACAGTTGAAGAGCTGTTATGGACCTGCAGCTCTGTAGCTTCCTTCTTCTATCTATGTTGACCTTCCCTAGCACCCTCAGACCCCTACAGGGACAGAAAGGTAAAGGAAGCAAGAACAAGAAGTTCAATATGCAACAGATCTGAAAATGCCCAATGACTCCACATGGATTTATGCCTTGTGGACTCTGGCACAAGTTGTCTGCAAACTTGTAAAGGCTTTATATCTATGACCCAGCCACCATGAAATCTGGTGGAAGCTGGTCAAACACTTCAAGAGAAGGTGAAGTAGAGAAGGACACAGATGAAGCCAGTCGACTCTTCCATACATATGCAAAGTGTGTTCACAGAAGTTATGTTTCCTTAGGAGAACAAGCTAAAGCTATCTCCATGGCAGACATCCATGGAAACAAGCTGAGTAGAGACAGGGAAGTAGGGAGTAGGGACAGAAAGCCTTTAACCAAGAGTGACAGGTTATTCAAGTCTGTGACGAGGTTACACCCAAGAGACAAAATGTCCAATGACCACTGGACAGGATGACGCACTCATGTTTCTCAACACCACCCCACTCCCAGGCCTGCTTCACACCATGCTGACCCAGTCAAGCTACTTGGGAATATTCCAGACAAACATTTTTCCCATCAGAATGTGCAGATTCATGGAACACTGAACATTTCACATAAAACACATTTTATTTGGTGAACCTCTGATGGAGCACAGGCCAGGAGATGTTTCCACTGGATGAGACAAATTTCCATTGGGAGCTTGATGTCTAGTTCATATGGTAGTGTGAAGAAATCCTTGATTGACTTGTCCATACTTTCAGTGAGCCAGACTTATAGATTTGCAATCAGGACCCTTGGTTATCCAGGCAGAAGACTCGATAAGCTCAAGGTTTCTACAAAAGTCTCTTTGATAGCTCCTAGTCAAATACTGGGATAAGCTTGGCAGTTCGTGGCTCTGGGGCAGCTCTTTACAGGTGCAATGACAATACACATAATGTCCAGGGTGTTGGACTGTTCCTTGTAAGCTTCACTGCCCCATTCACCAGGCAACCCAAGGAGCCATCCAACCAAATGGCCTAGGTAGGCTGAAATCTCATTGGATTGCCTGAGGTCATCCTTTTTTTAGCCCTAGAAATCCCTACAGCTATCATCTGAAACCAGCACAGTTCTTGTCCACTTGAAATGGCAGCTTCAAAACTGGCAAGAATCACACCAGCTCCAGTTCACAGTGCTAGGTCCTGGGGTCTACATTTGAGTCTGGAAGCACTCGGATTTGGCACAGCCTCAGAAAAAATGTTATGAGATTTCCATTTGGAAAGGAAAATACACATTTATGTAGCCAGTGAGGACATAAATGAAATTTACCCTTCCAAGAAATTTCTATCACTGACTACACACACTCTGACAGCCCCAAACCCTTCAAACTGACCTGCTAGCCATGTCTTTCTATGAGATTTATGGTCCCACCAAGCTGTATGTCTAACACGGTAGGAGAAGTCCACTTTTTCCTGATCTCAGGGCCAAGGATTATCAATTCTGGTCAGCAATTTCATGCCTAAAGGTGAAGCACAGACAAGGGGACAGTGACCTACAACCATTAACTGTGTGAAGCTTGGAAAGTAACACATTCAAAGTGGTCCATGAACAGTCTTTCTCTCCAGCAGAACACCTGAACCATTTGTTGGCCCTGATACTGCTGATGTGTGAAATGGAAACTTTTTTTACCCTAGATCCTCATGTAATTTGTTGGAGGTATTGGCAGATATAGTGACCAAGGCAGAAAAAAGGCAGGTTGTACTTTGTTAGAAGTCACTAATGACATCAGTGGTATAATAATAGTGATATTCCTGAGAAATATGCAATCTCAGCTTGCCATATTTCATACACTTCTCATTTCCTTTGTGCTTTGGAATGTGTCCAATAGCACTGTCCTGCAATGTTTTGACTGCAAAAACAAGGAAGCTTAGCCACGTATATAAAAAAAAACCAAAACAACAGAGCAACTACAAATAGACACCTCAGTTATGGATGGTAACTCATGTGACTTTCCAGAAACCAGACATTCCCAAGGAAGGAAAGGGACAGGTTCCCTGCACCAAAGAAACAGTAGTCCCTACCCTGATGTGGAGAGTGGTAGAGGATTTTCATGGGCTTGGAAGAGCATTTGGTGCCAGTGGAAGGAGATTTTTGAGTCTGCAGATTAAAATGCAACAGATTCATCTGCATGTTGCCTTGCAACCAGAGGAGGCTCATAGTTTCTCCCATGAGGCACCTTCTCTCAGGAAAGGAGATGAAGTGGATGGAGATGAGACAGAGGAGTGGAACATGAGTCCAGGACAGACAGGCTTTCTCCTCCTGTTGCTGTTGATGGAGGGGATAGAATTGCCAAGAGTGGTGGCAGTCACCCCCCTCCAAATCCCTTAGCCACAGTGCCAGATAAAAACTCATGCTTGAATAGGCTGGTGACCCAATTAAAGGGGCCCAGGAGGGACACAGCAACAGTTCAGATTTGAGGCTAGTCAGAACAAGAGAATAATGAAAAACTGTAAATGAGTGTTCAGGGAGCAATGGGACAAGAAGTGAAATTCACTGTTTGTTTTGGGATGCCATCCCAGAAGATGTAACTACAGTGGGTTACTCATTCCCTCATACTCTGCATTTTCTAACAGATCAGGGAACATTGCACAGCGATGGTGCTATGGATAACTCCAGGAGGCATCTCAGATCATACAATAATAACTTCTGAGGTGCATATCTATAAGTACCATCCATAGACACATATATTCACATGTCTTACAATCATTGAATATTTTAGGTTGGAAAGTACCTCTGGAGATTTCTGATCCAACCTATTGCTCAAACCAGGGTTAGTTCAGGTTGCTCAGGGCTTTCTCCTGTTGAATTTTCAATACCTCCAAGAATGTAAACTCCCCAGCCATCCTCATGAGGAATAATTCTGCCCTCATATCTGATTGGAATTCCCATGTTGCAGCTTGTGCCCAACTGTGTGTTGTCCACCTCCAAGATGAGTCTTCTCTATCTTCTCTACACTCTCCCATTAGGTAGCCCTTAACAGCAATAAGGTACCATCTTGCCCTACCTTTCCGCCAGCTGAATAAACCCTGCTCTCTCAGCCTCTCCTTGTATCTCATGTGCTCTAGCCCCTGACCATCTTGAGAGCCTCCACTGGGCTTGCTCCAGTATGTCAATGTCTGTCCTTTACCAGAAAGACAAAAATAGGGCACAGTAGCTGGGTGTGCCTCACAAGTGTTGAACAGAGAGAAATAATCATTTCCCTCAGCCTGCACTCTTGCTATTACAGTGTTATTTGTGGCTCATCACACACTGCTGGCCAATGTCCAACTTGCTGTCCACCAAAAGACCCAGGACCTTTTATTTTTGGTGGTTTGTTTTTGTTTTTTTTTTTTTATCTGGGACACTCATGGCCAGCTGTGCATTTATATCCACATATACTGCCTACATCCACCTCTAAACCAAAACAACAGGATGGTTGCAGTTGATCCCTGGAGAGGGAGTGAGGGACCCTTTCCATTCTCCTGCTGGGAGCTTCTCCCACCGTTGCTACTCTCACTGCTCCCATTACAAGAAAACACACGGAAACCCCCAAACAAAGGCAGTCCATGACAGCCAATTACCTTGTTTCAACCTCTCTTTGCAAGCAAAGGCCTTGCAGGTCATCTATCCATATGGCCAGTCACATTTGTTGAGCTTAAGTACTTTCTCAAGAGCTTAGACCTTCCCATTTTATTCTGTAAAACGAGGCTGTGGGCTTTTTCATTACTAAAGGTCAAATAGATCCTTCATGCCCCTTGAACAAGCTACAAATGATCTCATTCACATGGACTATCTCCATACTGCCAATGTCACCCTCTCCAGGAAGCAGTTTCTGGTCTCCAGGCTAAATGCTGTGGGCTGTTGGCTGTACTATCTGAGTAGAATAGACTATCAGTGCTTGCTGCAAGTCTCTTTTTGGTCCCCTGGTCATTTTGTGCACAAAATGAAATTATTCTTTTTTGTTTTCCAGTTCAAAGACTTTGTGAGGTTTGTGTCACAACCCACCAGGGTGGTGTCCAGGATATGGAGTGCCCTTGGATAAAACTGTGGCCATACGGTTACATATGCAACACATAGTGGGATAGTGCTGGTGGACAGCCGATTGGTTATCCAAAACCAGTCTACAACTTGAATGCCTTTAGCCATGATGCCTTAACAAGGCAACAAGGCATATGAAATGAAGGCACAAGCTGAGCGCAGCCCCCAGCCGCTGGTTCCTCATCCCCAGCAGGAGCCCAGCACTGACAAACATGGACCAGGACAGCATTTTCCTGTGACCAGGTTATTCTGTCAGTGCCCACTATAAGCTGCATCGCAGAGATGTCACCATGCTCAGTGGGTTGCTGGTCTTACTCCAGGGACCAGTTTCCTACCCCCAGCACAGCCTCTGTAGCTACACCTACTCCTGGGAGATCAGCCACCAGCCTGGCTGTCCCAGAAGTCCTGGCAATGCATACATGGGCCACATACATGCTCTACAGGGCACCTACATGCCATTACTCTTCCTGTCACCATGTGGAATGGAGATATGCCTGGTCTTCTAGGCAGCTGGGCATCTGCTCCTCACCTCTTCTGAAAGACAAACCATTCCCTCACCATTGCCTTCTTACCCACAACATGGCATTTACCTTTCTCTTAAAGCTGGCAAGCCTGTGCTACTCAAGGTCAGGCTATTTAAACACCAGCTGCAGTGTTTGTCTTGCTTTTTTATCAAGGAGACAGTTTCAGCATGTACAGCACTTCCTCTTCTGAGACATTTGAGGACTGAGGCTATGACCTTTGGCTGCTGTTTGGGTTCAGCAGCACAGGCAGCAGTCCCAGGGGTGAGTGGGTTGAAAGAGAAAAGCCCTTTTCCTCCTCCTCCTCTATCTCTTTATGGACAAACTCATACCAAGGCTAGCAGACAGCTGTGGGTGAAACACATAGCTTGGACACTACAAGGAAGACCTCTGTGCCATCCACAGCTGAAGCAGTAAAGGGAAGGGAAGGGAAAGGAAGGGAAGGGAAAGGAAGGGAAGGGAAAGGAAGGGAAGGGAAGGGAAGATCCAGAGTGCTGGATCCTGGACTCCCATGTCCTCTATTCATGGTGTCCATCTCCTGACAGAGCAGAAAAACCTCCGGTATAAGAGCATTTCATGCTTCCTGGTGAAATTGCACTTAGGCATATTGAAACCCAGACCTCTGCACACTGGGTCAGACCCCTCTTCCTACAAAGGCTCCTGATATCTCAAATTTAACATCCATTACATGCAGCACTGCTTGTTGGAGTCTGTAGCTATTCCAAATTTCCATCTGTTATTAGATGGCTCAGTATGTGGCATATAAACTTCATGGCTCTGAATCCCAATAATGTCCTTTAGCTCATATCAGGCAAATTACACCGCATTTGCAGTGAGCAGCTCCCACTCTAGCCCTGCATCACAGGCTAATGCGATGGAAACTTGCAGCATTTCTGATCTGAACAGCAGAAGAGGTCTCAGAATTTTGGGTAGAAATGTTTCCTTTTAGCTCTTGAGAAAGTAAACATAAAGGTAAGTACTGAATCAAAGTGTTTCATTGTCACCCTAAGGGACAGGAGGTCTCAACTGGTCTGAAGCTGGTGTGTCACAGTGGAGTACTTGGGACTGGCCTCTAGATGTAAGAAACACAACCTTCAGTGCTGCCCAGCTGTCTTCCCTGATGATGCTCAGAGGCAGCACAGAGACTCACTACCCGCAATGGGGTGATGTTGTCCAGAGTGTGGACGCCAAGGACTGAGAAAAATTCTTCTTCCCCTCCAAACTTCAGCCTGCCTTTTGTACTCTCATGCAAATCTGCAAAAGCTGTCACAAGGACAACTAACCAGCCTCATGTCTTACTTGTGGACAAAGTCACCTTTCACTTTTGGCTCTTAACAGGACAGCTGTCAGCCAGGTGCACACCTCGGCTTGTGCCAAACTACCTCTGGCATGAAATGTCCTCCTTGGCCCTGTGCAGGGAAGCCAGATGGGGAAGCTGATGAAAATTTGCAGCTGTAGCAAAGCAGAGACTTGTAGCCATCCAAACAGAGAGTGCTAACATCGTGACTTTACTCTTCCCTTGTGATCTGTGGGAAACAGGAGGAGAGACAGGCTCTGCATGGGGACACTCAACTGGCTGGAACTTCCCAGGCACAGGTGCCTTTTCTTTGCCTCAGTAGGTCTCCCACTGGCAGCTGAAGGGAGCGTACTATGCCTCTAAAGGTCACTAAGATGAACTGGGCTAGCGTGGACCACAGACAGCACAGAGCACAGTTCGTGGCCCAGCTTGCTTTGGTCTCGTCCTAAATTATAGTAACAATTTCCATCCCTGCTGATTCCGCTGTATTCCCCACTGGGAAGCCAGTTTTACAAGGAAATGAAAACCTACCCCAAGCCCCCATTCTTCTTGACCAAAGCAAGTGTCCTATTAAAGATACTTGAGGCCAGAGATCACAACAATCTGACTTAAAAATCAGCATGCTCGCTAATGGCATTGTGCAAACATTAACGTGCTTTGAGTCTGTGGCTTCACAGCACCAAGTCTGCAGAAAAACCTGCTGAAGGTATTTCTGCCTGCTTCATCCTTCCCCACCCATCATCATATACTGCAACAGCCTTGTCCTCTCAGTTGCAACCAGCACAACTTTCAAAACAACCACACTTGCTCTTGTTATAGTCTGCCTATTTTTCAGGTGGATCAGCTCTCATAATTGCATCTCTGACTGACTGTACAGTCAAGAGACAAAGAGGAGATGACATGGACACAGCTGGGGATGGGCACTGGGGAAGGGTGCGTATTTATGTTTTACTAGCACTGTGGCACTCAGGCTAAGCAGACATAAGGGCAGGCAAGTGCCTTCAGATCCCAAAGGTGCTGCATGGTCTTCCCAATTCTCCTGGTTCACACAAGTCTGGGGAAGAAGGCAACAGAATTTTCTCTTATGTACCTCATCTGTAAAACAAGTATTTGCTATTAACTACAAATAAAGAAGCAATAAAGCTGGGTCTAAGCCTTGTTGAGATTACTCTTGTAGTTTAAGATCAAGAAAATGATCATATGTCCGTCACAACCACCCTTGTTGCAGGTGTCTCTAGATGCAGTTAGACCTATGTACAACAGTTTGTTCCCACTGAATCCAGAGTGTCTCACTGTGAGGGATCCACAGCTGATCTGCAGGTACAGGTTAAAGAAGCACTTTGACTTGGTATAAGAAGCATGGTGAGCATGGAATATTAAACACGCAGGGGTGGCACAGTTTCTAAGTCATTGTATGAACAGTGTCTGTGGAGGGACTTACTCCCTGCCTGCACAAAGCCTCTGGCTAGTAATTAATCATAACATGATATCCACCAGAAGACAGGAGAAACTCCTACAACATGCCACCAAAACTCCCACAGCATTCTCACAAGCCCTGAGACTTAAAAATTAATGGGGGTCCTAACCTACTATCAGGTAGTTATCATCCTAGTGACTTGTCTTTGGCCATGGCCAAGAGTGGATATCTAGAGAAGAGTGTCAGAATTCACTGAATAGTTTGAGAAACTTCCACAAAATATCCAGTCAGCTTCCAACAGTTTCTGGCTTTCTGTATCATAGAGAGGTTTTCCATATTTAATTACTCATAGTGAATTATTCTTTCATCATTTTATGGAGTTGCTTTATGAATCCCCATCAATTTTCAACATCCATAACATCCTGTTGCAAGGAGTTACACAGCTTAATTATACACTGGGAGAAGAACCACCTCCCCTCCTCTTGTTTGTTTTGGACTTGCAATTTCTGGTTTCATCTGGTGTTCTGTAATTCTTGTATGGATAGAGATGGAGAACATACTCTCCCTGCCCACCCTTCCCATACCACTCAGTCCTCTGTCATAACCTTTCTCGTCTCCCTTCCAGCCTGATGAGTCTTCATCTTATTAGTGACATAGCAGCCACCACAGAATTTTGAGCATCTTAGTGTCCTGAGTCTTTTCCAACTTCACTTTGTGTTCACTTGTCTTTTGAGGCCAGGGAACCATCTTTCAGATGCTCTCCAAAAGAGACCACGAGCAACTGAGGCCTCCTCCCATTAGGCTGTATGTACCCCATACAGGCTTAAAACAAAGGGGCTGCCAAACATGAACATGGAATTCCATCAGGCCAAAGCAGCTCTAATTCTAATAAAGTGTTCCTTCTTACTTCACTGAGGAGATGGGAGTCAGCACTCAGTGTCTGCAAATGGTCTTGGAGGGCTGCATTTTTCAAAGGGGCCCAAAGATGCCAACATTTCTGTATTAGGCTCCAAGAATAGTGGAGGAAAAAAAAAAACCCAGCAGAGGACATTTGAGTTTCTCAAGGGTGGCTTCTCTGAATGAAAGCCTGAAGGATGGCTGACATGACAGTGCAGAGATCCTCCATGTACCTCTCCCTATTCCATTTCCGTCTGTGTTAGCACCATCTCCAGTACCCATGTTGCTGAGGAAGCAATGTCTTACCTGCTCAGAGCAGGGCAGAACAGATCTCACACATGCTTCACTGGGAAAACATTCATGTCTGCCTGATATTTGAAAAGTCAGCAGAGATAGAACCCAGAGGACCAGGCTCAATTTGCAAATACTGACACGTGAGGAAACTCTAACAGCCAAGGCAGGAGGCCCCTGGGAAGTGCTGCTGAGTGTGTTGATCCCAGTCCACAGCCTGTGAAGATGGTAAGTGTAAGAGGACTTTGTCAAGTGCTTTCTGCCCTTGATCACAGAAATCACAAACTTGCAGAGCTGGTATGAGACTGTTTCACCCCTCTTTCTGCTGCTTTGTTATTATCAGAGCACTTAAAAAGCTGGTCAGAGCACAGGACTGCAATGTATTCAGGGGCATACAAACACGGACAGCCTTTCCTATGAACACAGCTAAGCCTTTAAGAGGCTCAAACTGAACTACAAAGTTACCAGCAGATCCTGTTTGAGACCAGCTGCTGTTGGCTGGCAATAACAGCCTGCCTGCCTCGCAAACATCCGTCTGTCTCCCCAGCACCTACATGTCCTTTCTAGGCAGCATCCCACAGCTTTGACTGTCTGGGACACCCCAGAGAACCAGACTCATTTCTGTTGATATCGCAACTCCAGCAAAAGAGATGCTTAAATTAGAGACACTTCATAATTTCAGATTCATTCAAATTCCTGTTCATTCAAAACCCCAGAAGCCCAGGACTCGAGTACACATGGTCAGAGACCATCAGTAGACATCAACATAACTAAAAGAAAGTACAAAAAAAGAAAAAGAGACAATGCTGGGTCTTCCCAAACCTCCCATTTTATAGCCATCACAGCACTGTGGTGGTTTAAGAAGGTATTTGAAGAAGAATGAGGGTATTTTTAAAAAAAGTCTGTTCAGCTGTGTTTGAAGGGGCAGTGCAAGAGAGAGTGTAGAGGCACACATCTGAAAACAGAGCATGAAGGCTGCAGACACCATGGGCTCAAGAGAAGCAGGGGTCAGACATTCAGTACAGAAAGGTAGTCATGATCCACAGAGCACCCATGCAGTGATGAAGGTACCAGATGCCAAGGGCCACAAGTGAGACCCATAGCTCTGCAGAGGGGTAGGAAGGACACAGCACAGAAAGCATCAGCAAGATTTTGACACAGCACAATTTTCAGGGGCTGGGATAAAAAGTGTGTAAGCAAGAGGAGACAAATTCACTGTGTCAGCAGACACAGTGATGTCCTCAAGCTTCAAGAAAAGACACCAAGACACCACAGGAGGAATGAATTAGCTATGTTGGGCAGAACCCAAAATCCATGAGGTCTTGTCAGACACGGGCCAAGGTTTTAGTGAATATATGAGCTGAGTCTTGGCATAGTCCGTGCACAGAAGTGGCAATCAGATCAAGCTGGAGAGGAAATCAGAGCTGAGGGAGAGTTGTTTCAGATGGGAAAGATTAAAATGTGTTTGGGCTGTGAGGAGAGGAACAAGAAGCCTGTGGAAGGGTAAGCAAAAAGAGAGCCAAAGCAGAAGGGAGCATCAGGTGACAGAGTGAGGAGGATGGCAGGGACAGGTCTGGGGCAGGCAAGAGGCTGCTAAAAGGAAAGGAAGAAATCTGCTTTTTTGCCAGAGTCTCTTTGGAAGAGAACAGAGAGCTCCTGTTCAGAGCCAAAACAGGGGGGAGGATGAACAAGGAAATCGGCTTTATCATGAGATATCCCGCAGCAGGAGAGCAGAGGAGGGGAAGTGGATGCTGGAAAGCAGCCAAGGGTGGTGGGATGGCCCAGGGGACCCGCAGTGAGCTGCACAGAGCCAGGCACTGAGGAGACAATTTATTTGTCCCTTTTCAGCAACAGTCTGTAACATGCCTTAGCCTAGAGCCACTTCCAGCTGAGGAACTCTGTCTTTCAGATTATGCAATATATTCGCAGGAAGCAGCAGTACAAGTCCTACCACCGGTACCTGCAATAATGTGAGGGGCGGAGGACTCATTATTTCCTCTGACAGTATTGTGGCTTTCAAGCAATAACTCTGAAAGCAGTGTTTGCATTGGCTTGGATGTGAAGTCAGGTCATGATGCAAGCAGATAAAAATTGGAACTTAGAAAACTGGCGTTGCATTTCTGAGCTGATGGAAACGTTGCAATGTTATCCCTAACTTAAGCTCATGGCAAGTGGCCATGACTTTACTCGTGGTCCTTCCTGGACAAATACCCAACTCTCACACAATACCCAACTCTCACACCTTTCCTTTTCTCCCTTCACAGATGTCCAGACACCTCTGCTCCTTCTCTGCCACATGGCGTGAAAACTACTTGCCTCTTCACCAGTCCTTAGAGTGTACAAAACCTCATTCAGATGATAGAAGTTGTACCTGGGCAGATCACATACTCAAAGCCAGAAGTCTTTTTACTCTGATGGGGGTCCCAGTGCAGAAAGCTGCCCCAAGAAAGCACTGTTCCCAAGGTCAGCACCAACTATGACATGGCCACCCTCTAGTGGCCACCACTTCTCTCACAGAGACTCCCCATCTTCTATGGCAACATCTATTGCTTACTCCTTGGTAAGAGGTTAACTCAGGCACATAAAGGAACCATTGTGGAAAATCTTTCTCCCCCCTGCCATCCCTGTGCAGCAGCACTGCATAGGCTTACAGGGCAAGAGTTGACCAACTGTGCATTCACAATGTAGAAGAAAACATAGAAATTAAGGCAGCCACAACCATCACATCAATTCCTCCTGACTGCAGTCCATCAGAATATTTACACCAGTCAGCCCATATAGCACCAGCACAAAAGAGAGACCAAGTAGAAATCAAATGCTATTAGTAGGAAGAAAAAAGGCAAGGGGTTTTTTTGAGTCCCTTTCTTTCCATTTATTTGGATTTCTTTAAATTGAATATTCTGATCATCCAACATTTTTTACCTGTTACTCTACATAGGTCAACCCATCTCTATCTCTATCTCTATCTCTGTCTCTATAGATTCGGTGGGCATGAACACCCAGGGGAGAGTTTGCTGGGGTGGAATGCACAACGCAGCTACTCAGGAACAAGAGCTCATATCCTTCACTTCCTCAAGATAATGACCAGAGAACAGTCACACTGCCGAGAACAATATTTGCCCCCCTAGGGTCTGTGAGGGTGTCTTGGGCAGCCCATGAAACTGTACTGGTGGCTGATGTGTCCACTTAAAAGCTTCCCCATGTGATACATGTTTTTTCCCGGGACACTGTGAAGGTTGCTCAGTGGGGTTCAGTTTGAGAACTGCTGCGTTGGGACCAAAACTAAAGATGTACTAAATCAAGCAGGAAAAGCAGTGTAAATGTTTTTAAACAAAGTATCCTGTGGTGATGCTGAAAAACAAACACATGCTGCTTCTGTGCAAACAGGGAAAAGAGAACTGGAACCAAACTGCGAGGCAAAAAAGGAAGCCAGCAACCCAACAACTAACAAGTAACTCAGATTTTTTGCATCACACAGGATCCAGTCCTGTTGCAAAACCCACTTTAATCTTTCCCTCACCAGCAGTCTCATCAGTTGTGAGTCATTTCAGAGGGTGAGAAGAGACTCTGGACTCACTCAGCCCCACTCCAAGCTTGTACTGGGGAACACAGATGAGAAGGAGTGACTTTTGACAGTGTATGTGCTGACAACTGAGTCCTCTCCAGCCATCCTTGAGAACATCATTAAAGCTACATTTGCCACTGGGAAGTGCACTTCCACACCAAGTGGATGTTGTAGGGGGTGCCTGCCAACCATCTCACTTACTGTAATAGCTAATAAGTAATTGAAACACAACAAAATCAAGCAAGGTGAAGGAATCATCTCTGGGATTTCCTGAGATTGAAACCATTTGTCCTGCTGGCTTCATTTGATGACCTTTGGACAGTTCCTGAGCTGTATGAGACAGAGACTAGCTGGTCCTTGGTCACATTCTCTGGGCCACTCATGAACTTCCACTTGCCTTGTGTCCTTCTACAGTCATCTCTTCAAAGCTGAGAAGTACCTACCTGTTTATATTCCTCATGGGAATATTGCTCCATGCTTCTGCCCTCTCACTGTCCTTCTCTGAACTGTTCTCAGCTCCAGCTCCTCTGATACAGTGGATGCTGTATCTGTGGTGCAGCGCAGAGCTATGTGGTGTTTTCCTGCATTCTTAATGAACAGGAGAGTTCATGGCTCCTCACCCATGCTGGAGACAACTTCACTCAAGAGTTAACGTACCTAAGCAGGAAAGGCATGGAGAAAGGGACACAGCAGCAGAGAGCATGCCTCTGATGAGGGTGGGGATGGACAGGCTTGAACTATCCTCCCTCCAGACCATATATCCAGCATGGGAAGGAGTAAATGAACATGTTTACACCTCTATTGCAATAAGATGGGGCTAAAGCAAAATCTCAAGAACATAAATCAGGAGTTTGGGGTGCAGGAGAGGGCAGAAAAGTGCTTGGGCTTGCACAGAGGTGGTCAGTGGCACTTGGTGTTCTCCCTGCTACTTAAGCTGTAGTGAGCACCCAGTGTGAGCTTACAGCAATTTGGACACGAGGCTTATTTATGCCCAAGGAAGAGAAAAGCAAGAGGGTAAATTCCTGTGTTATTCTTCCTCAAGAAAACCCTTCTGGACATCAGCTAGCTTTGCACTGAGAGGAGGCCTTGGTCCAAAAAGTAGCATCTCTCTTCTGGGCTGTTTTCACCTTACACATGGCTGTGGGATGTTTACAACCACTGATTCCAGCAACACATTGTATACGAACCCATCCCATATGGAGGATATACCTGACATACCTTCTGCTGCCATTGTTGCAACATAGAAAGCCAAAATTGCATTCATGTATTGGCATCTCCTGGGACAACACAGGTTACCAAAGGGATGCAGCTTGTAAATGAGCTGGAGCATCCTCTGCAAGGCAATGACAGTATGGATGTGTCACCCACACCATGATAGGGAGGAAAGAACTTCTTGCTGATGTGTCATCGTGCTCTGTGAAATGCTTCCTCTGTTAAGGGCTTGGAGTGGTCAACGTCCTTTTGAGTCAGTAGGAATGGGGTTCATTTCACAGATAAAAATCCCAGTAGCATTAGGTGATTACCTGGGATCTACCGGCAGGACTCAGCTGCCTAAATGTAGGGATCCCTTTCCACTGGAGAGATCCTTGAGTATCCCACCCACTTCGCTGGAAATGTATGGGCCTTTTGTGCATCCTGTGCCATATCTGTCTATGCTTGCAGATGTCCTGGGCATTGTATGGCATATCTCAAAAGGCCTGAAGCATCTGAGGAAGTTCTGTGTAGAGACTCTTTATCGGGGAGTGTAGCAATATGATGAAAAGTAAGTGTTTTAAACTGAAAGAGGAGAGACTTAGATTAGGTATTAGGAAGAAATTATTTACTGTGAAGATAATGAGGCACTGGAACTGGTTGCACAACAAAGTTATGGGTGCCTCTTCCCTGGAAGTGTTCATGACCAGGCTGGATGGGGCTTTGAGCAACCTGGGCTATTGGGAGGTATCCCTGCCCATGGCAGGGGCATTGAAACTTGGTGATCTTTAAAGTACCTTCCAACCCAAACTATTCTATGATTCTATGATCTACATTGAAGCAACTGATTTTAGCCAGAGGTATCCAAGGGCTTTTTATGGTTCACAGAGATTTGATGCAGGGACCCTAGAAAGCTATCCACCTCTACAAAAAGTACCTCTGTGTGGTAAGATGTTGCATGTACTGGAAAGAGACTCAATGTGGTTGCCAAAACATAGCTGTGTTATCTGAAACCTGCTGTGGTGTCTGGGACATCCTCTTGGGGTTGTGGTACAGGCTCGACAAGAAGGGAAATACGGCCACAGAACCAGCAGATGGAGGGAGGGATATGCCAGGCAGGAGACCCTTGGTGTCTAAAACAGCACTGGAAACCTGTGTTTGGGCAATTAAATCATTGCCCAAGTGTATCTTCCCAGTTCTGAGGTACGTTCATCCCACAGCACGAAAAAACTGGATAATGAGAAGCTTGGGGTGTGCTAGCTCTGGGCCAAGAGAGCGTTGGCATCCAGGATGCCAAATCAGCAGGTTTCTCAAAATGCCAGCTTCCCTTCCAAAATAACAAGTTTCACCCACGAAGGAAAGAAACCATGACAGCTCTGTTCTCCAGCAGCTGCAACAAACAAAAAGCTGTGTCATGGCCCCTTCCAACAAGGAGGTACAAAGTAACAAATTGCCAAAAAAAATGCAAGGAATTTCCTGGCATAGCCAGGCCTCCTAGCATGATCCATGCTCACAAGCCAGAAATTAGAATCCCTGCCTTGTTAGCTAAACTGGGATTTAAAATCATATGTAAGCAGGACTGGCACCAATTAGCCATCACAATAAGCAGTGCTACAAGGTGGTGATGCCTGGAAGAGGCAGTAGATGAAGCTGAAATGCAGTCAGAAGGCAGGACCATTTTTCTGAGGGAATTTCTTGGGATGAGCAGGGCCAAAGGAGACAGAAAGATACTGAAGTGGGGACTGTGGACTATGAGGAGCTTGCTCTGCAGTAGATAACAGAACAAAACCCACAGCACCAGGACAAACTCTGCTTTGGATGATAGCATTTCTACATGTCAACATATCTCAGAGAACATCACAGGTTTTCAGGAAGGTAAAATGAGTGCTGTAACCTCCATTTCATAACAGAAGGGAAAGCATGAAGACTTCAGGGACAAGTGAGAGGAAAAGCACAGATTACAACTTGATGCTTTCTCTTGACTTGGTCATGAGTACATGCTGTTTCTCTTGCTGATGTTCTGTGGGCTAAAAATCAAAGTATTCAGGGAAGATTTCTGGAGCTACATCCTGGACTTCCCGAAAGTAGCCACAAAACATGGAGAAGGGCAAAAAATCTTCTCCTAAGCAGAAAAGAAAATGCAGGTAATGCCTAAAATCCCTTTCTTTTGTCTTGTTGCACCAGATGTCCCAGGGTACATCACCCCATGGCTTCATCCCTCTGGTAGACCCAGACAGCACAACTTCCCCAGAGCATGGAGGTGAGCTGAAATCCTCATGTGGTTTAGAAGCACATCAGCACAGGGCTGGTGAACCTTTGCTGTCCTTCCAGCCCCCTAGGTCTGCTGTGCCCTGCATCCGAGCTACACCAGCTAACTTCTACCTCTCAGTCCTAATGGTTTGCTCACCTGATCTTACTGCTGGTTCCAGTCTGGCACAGATAAGCAGCCTGGAATGGGTTTGCTGGATGCATTTAAGGAACAGCTGATTGCACAGAGCCTCCTGGGTGTGCTGAGCTCTCTGGCACTCAGCACCTCTCCAGAGCAGGATCTTGATCAGGGCTTCAGCTGCGTCATGGGGAGCAAAAGAACCTAATTTTCGGATTTCCTCCATGGGATCAGTTCACAAAATGTGCAGCACCCCAGTGAGGTGGCAATAAGGTTGAAAGAAAACTGAGGCACAGCTAAGCTATGCACCCCAAAGAGAGGATCTCAGTTCCACACCTTCCTCCAAAGCAGCCATGTTCCCTGGCTGAAGACAGCATCTGGCAGTAGGGTAGTTTCCAAACCAATAGTTGGACTCTGGATCCATTTTAGCCAAGCCCTCAGCCCATGTCTGATGGCTCAGATGAAAAGCTTCTGTGCTGGCCCTGCTCTTGCTGGAACTGAATGAGGATGAACAGCTTGGCTTCAACTTGCAAACTGAGCCAAAGCCCTAATAGAAATTACAGGAGGAAGCTGAGCAGACTCCAGGATGTCCTCTTGTCCACTTCTCCCCATATGCTGCAGAAAAAAAAAGATATGAGAGTGTTGGGACGTGCCCTGATTACCCTGCTCTGGAACACTTTGCTCTGCTGCTGTAGTTTCTTGCCCACCTACAACCAGTGGCCTTAGTGTTTGTGCTCTTGGCTCAGCCTGATGAACCCAGGAGCTAAGAAAACATTCAGAGGGCTCGAATGAGTAGCAGCCCTGTGTTTGGGCTGAATAGCAAAAGGAACTTGTGTGGGTTTCCCTTTCAGACGGCTGAGAAAAGGTTTTGTTGCGACTCTCTGTCAGGCCAGAAGCACCAGGGAGTCCTGAATTCTGATCTCTGTGCTTGTTTGTGCCTATTTAATTTCACTATTTACTCTTTAACTGCTATAAGGGCTGAAGCAGATCAGAGCTCTTGCAAAGAGGACTCCCATCAGTCCTTGCCAGGTAAGATTGGGGTCTGTCATTTGACTCAGACACCCAGGGAGCCCCCTCCAAGACCCAAACACCTTCCCACGCAGGACATCATTGCTATGGGAATGGCCCTGTGACATAGCTTTTGTCCTGGCTCAGACCCTCCACTTGGCAGGATGCTAAGAGGTTCCTCTTGCACTCAAGGCTTTTTTCCAGTCCAAACACAGGGAGAGGAAGAGAGGCAGATACAAGACTGTGATGGAGCTGTAGCTGCTGGATATCTTCCCCTTGTCTGAGACCTCTGCCCTCAGACCACCAAGTCATCCCACAGCTTTTGTGTCCCCTTCAATTCCCCAAGTATCCCAGCAGCCATGATGGGAAAGATATGCTCCCTCCCAGCTAGCCCTGACCTTAATCTGGCACCTCATCATCTCATCCTTGGACCTGGCTTCAGTTTCCCACAGATCAGAGATCTCCAGACTTGATGGTTGTAACTCACTCTGCCTTGGAAGGAAGACATAACACATTGCCTGGAAACACTCTCATGCCATCAAAATTCATCTCCTCGGGAGACCAGCACCATGGGAAGCCACAAGTGCAGTGGCTTGGTGCTGGCTCTGTCAGACGTCCCTTGGTACCTTCTGAGTGCAGGTCAGTACCTCTATGGCCACCACTCAATGGCATGAGGCACACATGAAAGAGGGATTACCCTCAGCAATGTATGATTTTGGTATCAGCCATAAACTGAACCTGCTGAATCCTGGCTTGGATCATGGTCGCCGTGGACAGCATGTGATTTTGGCTGAGCCACCTCTGCACCCATTCTTGTTTCACATGCTCCAGGCTTCCTTCCTCCAGCCAGAAACCAACTGGGAGAGCGTCTTGATTTCTGCTATTAAAATAGATCAGGTGCTTCAAAATATAGGTATCAACTTATTCCAGGTAAGCTGCAAAGCATGGAGCTCCAGGAAGGTTTTGGGTGATGCTGATGAGACTTCGTAGTCTCAGAAGTCATCTTGAGTTACTGAAGGAGGAGCAGCATAAAGGAAGAAAGGGAGTGGAATGGAAGAGGATAAGGATAAGTATTATTTAATGAGTATTAATATTTAATAGCCAGAACCTGTCTTGGGTTAGTCTGTGAATTTATATATAAAGCTCCTGGAAGGGCTTGGAGGGATTTTTGTCCCTCATATTCTCATAGGTGTCAATGATGAGCCAACCTGAGATGCAAGACACTCAAGATGAAGTAGGAGAACCAAAACCAGTTATTATGAAAAAAAAATTATTTATGAATAATTCAGAACAAACACAGAAGTCCCAATTAAGGCCAAACTTCACAGAGGGAAATGTAGATATAAGAATTTTTTTTTAACTGAATATGGAGTTTACAACTTTGGAGTTGCAGTCATGTGAATTTGAACTCCTGGCCGTTGTCCCTCACTGCCTTGTGCCCATACCGCATGTGCTGCACCTAAGGAGTGTGTTTTATAGCCAGAGAAGTGTTGACCCAGCCATGTCGGAATGAAGCCAGCCATCCGTCAGCTGCCATCACTGTACACACAGTGCAGCAGATGTCTCTGGGGACATTATGCTTCCTGTCCTGGCCCTCACTCCGCGGTCACCCGGGTTGACATCAGGATAACCTCATTAGTGGTCGGGGAGTGCCTCCCACTTTGCACGTGTGTAACCAGGAGGGAGATGACCCCGCCATGCCCTAGAAGTCCCCTCAGAGAGGGCTCTGTGTCTCACAGCACCGTGCTGACGAAGTGCTCCCTGCAATGCCTCACGTCGGCTTGCCTTACTGAGCCATACACCCTGCAGCAAGACGTGACAGGAGATGTTCCTGCCTTGGCAGCAAGAGGTGGCCTTTTCTGCACGTAGACCAGAACACTTTGCATTTCATTGCCTGCCAAGCCCCATTTGACAGAGCACTTCAGCCCACCCCTTTAAGCCCAGGTGTCCCGCCAAAGTCATTTCTCTGCACCATAAAAAGCCCCTTCCCTCACTGTCTCTTGCAGACCACTCAGAATTTCTCCAGCTGGAGGCACTGGAATATTTCCCACCCATCAGGAGAGCCCTTCACCTACTCTGAAAGGCAAGGTCTTGCCTTACCTAAAGGGATGTCTCTGACTGGACTGAGCTCTCTCCGGAGCTCACATACCCCCTGTTGAAGCATATATGCTTCAGACAACAAGGATGAAATGGTTGGAGCCACCAGGCTCCTTGTGATGAGCCCCGTTTTTCAGCCCACTCTTCCCCTCACAGTGCAGCGATGCTAAGCATGGTTCTTTCCAGGGAAAGGGGAACATGGCACCACCAGGAAAGGCTTAGCTTTTCCAGTACTTTGGAGGGGGCCCTTTCCCATCTGCCCTGTAACCACTGTTTGCTATCCCCTTTGAATGCCGAGTGTTTCAAAAAGAGCCATCACTACAGCACAGGGAGGATTCTCTTGCTTCAGTCTTTCCTTCATGAAACCCCCCATCTGGCAAGATCTCTGGTTTCCTACTTGCTGCCTTAAGAAACAAGGAGAAGGGGGAAGGGAAGCAAATCTCAACCCCAGGCTCATGCATTTTCACCCATCAGAAAGCAATTTTACATGATTACAGCACTTTCTATTCTGGTCTGAAATTGCAAGTTTATTAGTTAAGAGCACACCAGCAACTTTGAATTGTGACTGCATTAGGAGAAGCACTCAAGCCTCATCATCTTCTGAATAAGACACTTAAGGAAACATCCACAGCAGTTATAACCTTTGATGGATCTCTGCCTGTGGCATGACTTAATGTGCTCACGGTAGGAATAAGNAGCTGCAGTGTAGCAGCAAATCACACCCATCTTTACAGAGGAGGTTCATGGGATATTGATCTGCTTTCACCGTTTAAAGCCCCAAAACGGAATGAGGTTTAAGTAAATGAAAAGCCCTCTCTGAAAGTGCAGAAATTGTGAAGGAAGATGTGCAGGAAATACAGCAGAGCAGGGGCTGGCCAGAGATTTCCATAAGCCTTCACAGCAAAACAAAATCCATCCCAGGAACCTCTTTGCCGAACCACACGTCTCCTCTCTTGGGAGATGGGGCAGCTGGGGCTCAAGCGGGACCTCCAGCAACCTATGAGCATCCCCAGAAGACATGGACAAATCCTCCCAAGAGCCTGGTGGGAGATAGTTATCCTCATTTCACAGCAACAGGGAATAATTACAAGCAAAGGCAAGGCAAAGACAGATTTAGACCCAAATTCTAAAGTATCTGAAGTCCCTCAACTGAATGGCTATTCATTCAAAGGACATAAGCTTAGTAGACTATCAATGGTTGATGTATTAAACATTTATTAAAATCACTCAGATTTACAGAAGAATCAGGGGACTAAATTTTTTGTTTTTTCCTGAGCCACAAAGATCTTCCTAAATTGTGGGACAATCCTTCCACTCTGTAGTTTAAACTAAGTGATTATAAAACAAAATAAAATCAAAGCAAATTTCAATGATATGAAATTAAGATTACTTCAAACACCTGCTTTCTGAAAAGGAGAGATAATCTTGAAAAGATTTTGCTTGCAAAGGAGAGAAGCATCTTTAGCTTGAATGCTTTTTCAAACAAAGCAGGGAAAAATCCTTCAATCTAGAGGAGCTCAGGCAACTTTCTCCTTCACAAGAGACAAAATGCCACTTTCTTGGAAACTCAGCAAATTTGGACCTGTGTTTCCAGAAGATGTCTTTGCTGTAGAATGCCCCCCTCTCAGGGACATCCAAAATGTTACTTCACCCAGACCTGCAAAGCTAAATTAGGCAGAAACTAAGTCATCTCCCATGCCTGAAGTTCCTGCCTCTTTAACAGGCCCTGTTGAGATTTGGCCCTAATGCTGGTAGCATTGGGCTGCCCCAAGGTTGCCCTTCAGTGGGATCAAAGCAGAATGGAGTTTATTTATCAAGTACAGGCTGTGCTGACCGACTTCTTGTACTCATGGA
The DNA here is from genome assembly GCA_013400055.1 of Nycticryphes semicollaris. NCBI lineage: Eukaryota > Metazoa > Chordata > Aves > Charadriiformes > Rostratulidae > Nycticryphes > Nycticryphes semicollaris. The sequence continues at coordinate 31,073 of VXBJ01007797.1, read as the reverse complement.
ATACAGTCCATTTGCCCTTCAGGCAGCTCCCAATTCCGACTCTGCAATCCCGCCGCCTCCTCCCAGATTTATCTGCAAGGACAGAAGGTCATTTTCCTGGTCACCACACAAAATCCAGCCCAGTGACAGCAGCAGGGTGCAATATTTCCAGGCCAACTTCTGCTCAGCCCCTGAAGTGCTGTTCAGTGAAATATCACCTTTTAAACAATCATTTTCAGCCATCCACTGGCCAACCAGCTCCCTCTGCTGCTACTTCTTCCAACTTGACCCAAACTACATTTTCAGAGATGAAAAGCCACTAGAAACAGCTGATGAATTTAGTACAGCAGTTGTCTGGTAGAGCACAGTCTTTGGGATTGAGGGGTCAGCTGGCTCCCTGCAAGATGCCTAGTGGCACACAAAATGCTCTGATACCTTAAGCATCTACACACAGGTCCTGCAGGAAACCCATCACAGCTGAGGCCAGCAGATCCTAGGGCACCTCCAACAGCCTATGGCTGCTAAATTGGACTGAGCCCCATTATCCACATGAACAGACTTCACCCTGACTTCAACATTCTTGGCTTATTTTCTATCCCTTGTGGGGTTTTGTGGTTTGGGGTTTTTTTAATAAAAACCAGCAAGGGTTGTACCAAAACCAAACAAATGCCTTCACTGCGCACCAAGCACAGGAAGATCATGTTGCATCTCCTGCACTGACGTTCCCTTGTTGTTTCACTGTTCATATCCCTCAGTGGGGCCATACCCAAATCTGATGAGCAGAAATTCTGGGGAGGGGTTATCACAGCAACCTTTTCCTGGTTAAAATAAACCAGATTTACTTTAGATGTTACTCTAACTACTGCATGCTGTGCCTTCATTCTCAACTGGATTGTAAATCTCAATGGCTTCTCTTGAACCAAGGCATTTTATCAGCCTGGCATTTGTATCACTGACCCTTGGAGGTGTGGAGATGCAAGGCACCTTCTGAACTGGCAAAGATGGGGATTGGCAGCAGAAAGGTGAGAAAAATGATCTGCTGGCTTCTGGAACAACATCACCCATGCCTATTGCAGGAGGAGCTACCATTTGCCATAGTGATGATAATCTAACAGTCTCCACTTTTCTCCAGGAGACCCCGATGCACTCAGCAGCGTGCATGACATAGCCGGAGGCAGCCCATCTCGGGCTGAAGAGCATAGAGGTGAAATAGCCTCCACCTTCAATATACACTTGGGGAAACTGGGCCACACAATGGCTGCAATATGCCTGTGGTTTCATAGAAATTTAGTGGCCCACTGAAAATGTGTCCTCCATGAAGGTGCCACAGTGGGGTGGGAGGGTTTGGTATATGTTTAGAAGTGAGTGAAATGATGCCAGGAGTTTCCAGCTGTGGCAGAGACAGCCTGGAGGAAAGGCAGGGGGGTCATGCAAGCTGCTACTGAACCAGTCCTTAATTCTTCTGCAGGGATTGAGAGCAATGACACCAACCTCCTGGCAGTCCTGCCAATGGTACAGAGGTGCAAAGAAGGTGTCTGTCCAGTGGGCATATGGAAGAACCACCAATTCGCTTCACCCACAACCACTCAACAGGTGCCGGATGTGACCACATTCATCTCTTCTACTAACCCCGGCCAGGTTAAACCTGATAACCTCAGGCTCTTTGAAGTGATGACCTAGGGATGAATGGCAGCAAGGTTTATCTCAGAAGGCTTATTTTGACAAAGGTGTCTGCTCTGAAAAGAAAATAGCCAGCATCTTGTTTTAGAGGTGTACAATACTGCTGCAGCTGAGCAGCTCCTGGTGGGAGCAGGACAGCAAAGCCCCAGCTAACAGGTGGTAGGGGAGAGTTGTACTCAACATAACCTTGAATCCATCACCCCAGGCCTCTGTATGAGCCCCAATGTCTTGCTTTAATGTCTCCTGCCTGCAGTCTGTGACTGCTAAGGAATCGGAGTGGGTAAGAATTACCCCCCAGAAAAAAAAATATACTCTGGAGATGCTGGCTCAAAGCATGTCCACAGTTCATTTGATACAGGATCAGCAGGATATGGTGCAAACCCTGCATCATGATGCTTTCAGAGGGAACAGGATGAAGCTGGGAGGCTGGACTTGGGAAGGAGGAAAGAGAAACATAAATCCAAGGAGGATTTACCTTCCTAAGAAAGGTCTGGGCTGCAGAGGCAGGAGAAGGATGTGTGCCCACAGCTGCAGAGGTGGCTTTGGTCACAGTTGGGGAAGTGTCCAATCATGCAGGACTCCAGTGGACCACCTCAGGAAGTGGCATCACACATGGCCTGTTCAGTCTCTCTCCTCCAGACCAAGTTTTCCCAGCCTAGGGGCACAAGCTATATTTGGAGCTGTATTTGAAGACACTTCTGTATAGGTGAGAGAAGAGTGGGAGGAAATGGGTACAGAGACAACCCAGCAGAAGCTGTGCAAGAAGGAGTAAAGCATGACAGGAGAGCAGCCCAGATAAAGTAGGAGAATACACCCCCTTTGCAGAGCAATACCCTCCTGCTTGCTTTTCTTCTTGGCAAACCCAGCAAACAGGCTGTGATGACAGGGGGCCATATTTCTCTGCTGGCACCCCAGATGGATGAACATTTACTGTGCAGCTTACAGAGCAATGAGAGCCTCAGATCATGGCTGTCCAGGTCCGCCAGGCCTGGCCCCCATCCATTTAAGGACCAGAAGGAGGATTGATGTGACACATGCAGGTGATTCCACTGGCTGCACGCTGCAGTCACTGTAAACATTTCATCCCGTATGGATGAGCATCCAGCTCAACCTCAGCCTCTTCCCACAAGTATACCAGAAGGGAGGGAATCTACAGAAGGGTGAGGAGAAGAAGACCCAGAAGAGTGGGGAACAAGTTGCAATGACCAGATGGATATTTCCAAGAGCTTGTCCTGCCAGGGACTTTCTGCAGCTCCCATCTCTTCCTCATCTCTGCTTCTAGCTGGAGAACCACTCGCATCAGTGACAGTGGCACAGGGACTTGTTTCAGACAGTATTCAAGCTCCAGGAGAAAGTATTTTAGCAGAGGACACCAAATGGGAAAGAAAAAATGCTTGGAGCAAGGACAAAAATACCAGAGACCTGCCTGCAAGAAAGTTCATCGTTCCAGATGGGGCAGAAGACCCAGAGGAAGAGAGAGATTCGGGGCGATGAAAGGAAAGCAATGCCAGTTCCTCATTCATCCACAGCTGCACCCAGGAAAGTTTATGCCAGGATCATGCTCAGATCACAGCATTTCCTTGTGAGGAGTGTGGTGTCTAATGTGAATTAAGATTAAATGTGCAAAAATTTAACCTAGCACAGGTCTATCAGCCATCCCATCGAGTTGTGTTTGAGGGGACGTTGAAAGAGCATAAACCCTCCCAGGGCACACCAAGAGCTGCTAAGGAGAATCCGTCTCTGCCTCGGGTAACAGGATCTGCTCTGCACAGCAACTACAGAGCCCCCTTGTCAGGGGTGCAAGGAGGAGCCAATTCTAGGGTGTTCCACTTTTCGCTCATCGCCAGAGGGCTGCCAGCTGCTGGATGTTTCTAATCTTATTGGCAGCGTGTAGGTACTGGCTTCTTGTCTTTCCCTTTGCTTCCACTGGAAAGCCCCGCTGGAACTTCATAATTGTGAAGGTCGAGCTCACCCTCCAACACCAGAGCTTGGACCGTCACTGCAAGAAGGGGAAGGCATGGGTGAGAAAACTCAACCCCTGCATTTCACACCATTGACGTCGCAGCAAAGGCTGCCTGGAACGGTAGCAACTAGTCCGGATTGCTTACCTGCTGGCTCTGCCTGCTCTTAAGTGGAGCAATTTGATGATGTCAGTCCAACAAGCCTGGCAAGAGCTTAAGAGGAGTCATAAATCATTGACAATAAGTAAATCACTTGAGTTAATAGTTAAGACAAGGAATACATTGTTCTAAAATGAAGCAAAATTTGCCAGTGACAAAAAGACCATATTCCTTCTCATTGTTTTCTGCTGTTGCTGTTGACAGGAGGGTGATCCTAAAAGGGATTTCATATGAAATCACTGGTTCCCTCCCCATTGCGCAGGGGGAAGACTGAGGTATCTCTTAAGGCAATTGCAAATTTAAGATGTTATATCACCAGCTTATTCAGGAAGGAGACTTTGTAGAAGAAGGGGGGGAAAAAAAGTCCATCTCCTTTACCACATCACTTGGCAGCCTTGTGTCACCTTTCACCCAAAGATGTGAAAATGTTGTAAATACAGCAGGATGCTGAACCTCCTGCTGCCCCTTCTCTCCTGAAGGAGTGTGGAGTTACGCCTCTTCCAAAGGAATACAATAGGATTTTTCTTTTCCAAGTACATACTTATAAAAAAAACCCACCATTGAAGTAGCTGCTCCTTCCTCCATCTGCTTTGAACCTTGACTGGGCTGACAAAGAGCTTACTGTCTGGAAATATTTTTGGAGTCTTTTTGGCAATCACCATTTTTCATCCCGGAAGGCTGAACCAGAGGATTGCTTTGCTATTGCACCTGCATATGTAATCCTCTCCAGCAATGCAAAATGGATGGCCACAGTTCTGGTGTAGGTGTCCAAGAACCCCCCACAAATTTTGGCCAGAAATTCCTCTGAGAAATTGTTCCTTAATGAGCAAGTCACTCCTTCCCATCTCTCCATGTCACTCTGGATTTGAGGGACCTGCTGCATTTTCCCTCTTCTTTCTCAAGCTGAGGTTCTCACCTGCCTAACCACTCCTCTTACAGAAGCCCTGCCAGAACTTTGGCACCTAAATGAGGCCACAGGTATCTGATATGCCTGCAAGACACCCATGTCATTCTGGGCCAGTAGCCAGAGGACAAACAGGATATCCCAAGTCACATCAAACAGTACTCAGCACTTACACTTCAGCAGCTGAAATGAGCTGGGTGTGACGGGGATCATGAAGAGAAACCAGAGGGCAAAGAGAGGATGGGCAGGTGGTAGGAGCAATAGTGGGACACCTGGTTGTCTTGCAGGCGATGTGATTTTCACAGAGCACTGGATTATTTCCTTATGGATATTTTCCAAAATCTAGATTAATTCCTCACTATAGTTCTCATTCTCTCCTGCAATTAATCATTCTTTCAAACCAATGTCAGGGCAAACATACCTCTCTGAAGCCAGTAAGCTTGTGAATAGGATATCAGAAGTAAGGCAGACTGAGAAGACCTCATTATTCCCACCTGACTCCATAGCTGTTTGGACAATGACCAGACAACACATTGCAGAAAACCAAAGAAAGTCCATCACCAGGAGGGGTGGGATGACATTTCTCTGCACCCTGAGCTGTTTGTGAGATTTTTTCCATTTTTATTTTTTTTTGTTTACTGTGGAGCCCTAATTAACGGCAGATGCACAGACCTCCCGGGCTAAACATGCCCGAAGTCAATACAGGAGAGGGACCGGCATTCCCCACTTCCAACCCTCAGCCGGAACCACGGTCAAGGGGTCTAGTCTAAAATAAAATTTTTCATCATGTGAACCTTCTAGAGGAAGCAAGTTTTCTCCTGGAAAGAACAGAAAGCGTGTGTGGCAGGAGCAAGCAGCTCCTTGGGGGCTGCCTGAGCAGGAAGGAAGAGGGTTTGATTTATTCTAGGTGTGAAACTTGGCCAGGGAAGCTTGCCAGGTGTTTATATTGGCTCCCTTTTGCCACCAGGCTGTACTTCCAGCAGGAACTTTGCTTCTCAAAGCTGGCCTCTTAATATCCATAATCAGGAGAAGAAGAGGGGACAGCCAGGAGTAGGGTTGGTGGAAGGGCTCAGGTTAGGACTGAACTCAGCCTCCCCCAGCATCTGGCAGGGTTCACAGATGTACATGAGGTTCCCTAGGGTCAGGCTCACCACCATCTCCATCCCTGCCACCTTCTCAGCACTGCAGAGAAAACCAAGAACCAGCTTATCATCAGCACTTTGAGGAAATTTTCCCAGTGAAGCAGATCAAAGCAAATACCTACAGCCATGGCGTGAGAAGCCAGATCTGCAGCAGCTCAGGACACCAGGGTGCCCAACCTTTGATCAGCCACAGTGAAACGACTTCCTGCAGACGGAGCCAACTCAGATCAAGCCTCTGTGCTTCTGAGTAGCATGACATTGGGCCAGGGGACAGCCGACAGCCTTCCCAATCTGCAGGGACTGGAAGGTCCTGAGATAGCCTGGCAGCAGCGTTAAAGCAAACAAAAGGAAGTGCTATTTCACACCACTTGCAGAGATGGTTCAGCTCAGTGCCAACACGTGTGGCCACATTAGATCCACCATAGGTGATGGGAAATCAAGCAGATTGTGTTCTGGCCCCCATCTGGCTCAATACTCATGTTTCCCTGAATGCAAGGGCTTTCCTTCCCCTCCTGGGGTGTGAAGGTACAACTTTTGCTCTTTTAACTCTTCCCTTTCCCTTCCCCGCATCTTTTTGCATGTGTCTCACAGAAGTGGGTGACCCACTAGCATCACCTCCTCCCTCTACTTGTGTTTCTTTCTCCCCATGTCTTCTTATATGTGGAGGAAAGGAAAAGGTGTCCTGCTTTCCTCTAACGCCTCTAATCATCTTGGCACCCCATGTCTTTCCTTTTGCCACTTTCTCCCCTCCAGCTTTTTCCCCTTCCAACTGGTCATATCTATTCTGCTGAAGGCAATCATATTGGAGAGTGAAAATTGACCCCAAGTCTTAGTGGTGCAGAGAGGCTCACATCTTCATTGTTAGACCACACGTGCATATCCTCACTGCATCTCCTGGGGCTGGTCCTCCTCTGCATTTCCTATGGCTTTCCTGAGGGCACAGTAATTTCTTTTGTTTCTGACCCATTCACAATTCCTGCAGTAACATCCCTGTGGTGTCACAGCCCAGAAATGTGTTTGCAGCACAGTGGTGTGTTGCAAAGGGTCATGTCCCTGTGTGGGGAATATAAGTATGCGACCTGGGATTTGGATGGTGAGAGGACTGCACAGGGTACAAAGGGCCAGGTCTAACCTATTTCATCCATGCAATCTGAAGTGGATGAGAGGAAGGCAGTTACTAGTGCAAACTATACCCAGAATCATACACAGGTTCCTCTCAGAGGGGATTTTTATTTACTCAAAAAGCAATGCAGGGTTATATATGTCTCCCACTGCTTGTTCTCCTGTCGCTCTAGCATCTCCTTCACCAGGGTTTCCCTTTATGTTAAGGGTGAGGACCGAGGACCAAGCACAACCCCCCCCCCTTAGACTCATCCCTACATACTGAAGGTGTTCAAGCTTGTCTTCCTGCCTCCCTTGTCACAGTAGGCAGAGTCATCCCCTACATATCACTTCCGCCTTCACATCTCTTCACATCTACAAGAGTTGATCCAGGTAAACAGGGCAAACAGCTCTTGACTTTGCTCCAGATCAAGCATTCCCTTTCCTCGGGATGAGACTGAGTGTGCTGAGCATACTCAAAACATCCTGTATTTGCCTGACACCTGCGCCAAGCAAGGCCCTCGGGAGGTGATTTAAGGACAGTCTTTAGCTATAAACGTTCTTGGTTTCATCGCTCAAAGTCAGACCTTTATTGTCATGAAAAAGATATTGTAGCGAGCACTGTCACTGCCACTCACTGTTGGAAAATAAGCCTTGCCATGATCTAGCTCTCACATTCCCTGACGTATTAACCCATGTATTGCTTTTAGAACATTTATGAACAGTTCCGCCTCTATGTCACTGCATAAAAGAGCTTTACAAAGAGAGACCTTCTTTAACAGAGACCCAGGCCACCATATCTATCTGCTTGCAGCCTGATGCCTCCTTCTGTGGCATAAAAGAAATGGCATGAGCAACATAAACTCCATGGCTAAGATCCACTTGCAAGTGAGCCAGTGTAGCTGCAGAGGGGAAGCACCTCAGCTATTCCTTCCTCCCTACCTTTCCCCAGCTGTATGGTCCTACCCTTTCCCAGCACCCATTCAGGCTCTGACATAGCACCAAGCTCAAAGATAGGTCAGTTCTCATCCATGTCGTTACAGTTCCCATCTCTCAGGGATGCAGGAGGATGTTGCAGAAGGGCATGTGATGTTATGGCTTATTGCAGAAAGTGTCTCCCTTCACAGGGAACTCACATGCTGAAACTTTCAGCCGCATTGCCACAGATCCCAGTGTAATTCCCTCACATGCTAATGCAACACCTGTTGAACACCGGGATTACCACTTTTTTCAGAAGGATATGACCCCAGGTTTTATCCTGTTGAACAGCCCTCTTGTGCAAGCAGGCTGCTTTGCATTTCTGAGGAGCTTTTCTTGTTTTTCTAATTCTAGAAAAAAAAAAATCTAAATTCTAACCTAATTCCTGGACCCTCCTGGGTACATGGTGGCTTCAGCGTGCTTGAATGGGACCTACAGCCTGGGTCCAGGCACTGGTCACTGCCTTATGTCAGGGGACTCTCAGCAGTGTGGGGTAAACCACACAGGAGACGAGCTGCTGAAGAACTCATCCCAAGGGCTCGTCATCAGGACAGGCAGCAACGAAGCCTCAGCTCCACAGGAAAGCACCTGGCAGCCCTCTCCCTGGAGAACGGAGAGATGAAAGCACCCAGGTGCACAAGCAGGCAGCTGCAAGGGGCCCTGAAGCCCGTGCTCATGCAGTGTGCTGTGTTCCCAGAGTGGAGTCAGGGTGACCTACTCTGAGAAGCACCCAGGTAGTTGCCTACATGCTTGGCTCATCTCTTGGGTGCCTGCTGGGTTCCTGTGAATGCTCACCCCTCTGACCTGTAGAAGTGTGTATCTACACCAAGAAAGGGAAAGAGGCAGAAGGAGCTGTCTTTGGAAAGCCCTCAGATGGCACCTCCCTTCGAATCAAGGAGCTCTTATCACTATGATTTTGTGATAAAACATTCCCTTGCAGACCTCCTCATGGGGGGCCCACTGGCAAAGGCTGGATCTACCCTGTCTGCCCCCACGTTTCCAACTGGAGCCAGAGCTGCTCCCTCATCAACGGGCACATCTCCAGGTCTGGAGCTGTCTGTCCACCTGGCTCCACATCCCACCTCATCCCCAAAACCCAGCTCCTGACCGAGCACTTGAGCACTACTTCCGACAGGACCTGTCTGAGCACGCGTTGTATGTGGCTCAGAGTGACGTCTGGTGTTGTGTAGGAATTAACCTCAAACGCAGGCAGAAAGTTTGAAAGAAAAGAAAATGAAAGATTAAATATCAAAGCTAAACCCACTAAAAGCAGAACCCTGAAGGGACAAAATCCCCAGCCTCAAAGCAGTTTACATATCTCAAGTTTCTAGTGGTTTTTTGACCAACATTAGCTCAATCGTGCACAGCTTCCCTCCCAGACACAGTGCTTCCAGACACATTGCTTCTTTACTATGCTTCTTTACTGCCTTGCTCCCACCCTGCTAATCCTTTACTTTCCTGCTGCACGCTGAGATCTACTAAATGTGCTTTTCCCTCAGGACCACCTTCCCCAACAGTACCCTCTAACTACATTCCCATGGTGCACTTCCACCATCTTCCCTGCTGTTGATCCTAAATGGTCAGAACCCACCGATGTCTCCTCTGTCTGAAAGACCCACCCCAGGTCCGGTGGGGTCCTCCTTCAGCTACCCAAAGCCCAAGGACACTCACTAGTTCCCCCAAGCGTCTCCAGGAATGCCAGCCCTAAAGGGGGTTCCAAAAATCATCACTCTTCATCCAGAACATGCACAAATCTAGATGAAAATGAAACACCCTTTTGCATTTCTCCAGCTCACCACACATTGAGTGTCTTGTGGCTTTAGGGCAGAGCTTTCCATAAGGTATCCAGGACCCTTCTTCCCTACATAGACCTCCTCTGCCCTCGTAGAATCATAGAATCATTCAGGTTGGAAGAGACCCTTGGGATCATCAAGTCCAACCATCAGCCCTACTCTATAAAGTTCTCTTCTACACCAAATCTCCCAACACCACATCTAAACGACTCTTAAACACATTCAGGGATGGGGAATAAACCGCCTCCCTGGGCAGCCTGTTCCAATGTCTGACCACCCTTTCTGTGAAAAATTCTTTCCTAATGTTCAGCCTAAGCCTACTCTGTTGCAGCTTGAAGCCATTTCCTCTCGTTCTATTGCTAATTATCTGTGAGAAGAGANTCCAGGTCCTTTTCTGCCAGGCAGCTCTCCAGCCACACTTCCCCAAGCCTGTCGTGATGCATGGGGTTGTTGTGGCCCAAGTGCAGGACGTGGCACCTGGCCTTGTTGAACCTCATCCCATTAACATTGGCCCATTGATCCAATCTATCCAAGTCCCTCTGTAAAGATTCCCTGCCCTTCTGCAGATCAACAGTCCCACCTAGATTAGTGTCATCAGCAAACTTACTGATGGTACACTCTATATCATTGTTGAGATCATCAATAAAGACATTAAACAAAAATGGTGCCAATACCGAGCCCTGAGGAACACCACTTGTGACTAGCTGCCAGCTGGATTTAACTCTGTTGGGCACCACACTTTGGGACCATCCAGCCAGCCAGTGCTTGATCCAGCAGATTGTACACTCATCCAGGCCATAAGCAGCCAGCTTTTCCATGAGAATTTTGTGGGGGACTGTGTGAAATGGTTTTCAAAAAGCATGTGGGCTCATGTGGGGTGGGAAAGCCTTTCTCAGACCCTGGCCTCCACATTTGCCATCCTGCAATCTCCTTATCAAAGATGGGATTCAGCTGGCAGATTAAGACACCTAACGTGTGTGTCTTGGTGTTAGACATTGACAGGAGACAACAGAGGAGTCTCAAATGCCATCAGGTCCAGCTGGCAGCCATTTCAGGCTGCCAAAGTAAGCCTGTAAGCCTGGGTGCCAGGTTTTGGAGGAGTCGCTCCAGTCACACCCAGTGGGTTCTCTACCTGATCTGCTGCTCCAGCACAGGTCTTGCACCAGCACTGTATACGGGCCACATTTTCTGTTTGCCCAAACTATCTGGATAACTTATTCAAGATCAACACTCAAATAGCCCCTGCACCAGGTGCAGGAACACCTCCCATCATATCCAGGTGACTTCCCTGCGTTGGCTTTGCAGAGGCAGCAAATGCTCCAGCTTTGAAATGGAGTTTGCAGACTGGTGGGGGTAGACAATGAGTCCCCAGTACAGGATGGATCTCAAATGCTGTATGTAGATCTCTCAGATCATTCCAGGGGTCAGACAGTTGACAGAGAGACCACCATGCAAAAACCATTCCTATCTCTGCTTTCTTTAGTCTTTACTATGGCATGATCCATGTTTCCTCTGCAAAGAGCATTTCCCATCCCAAACACACCTGTCAAGGCAGATAGGGGCTGTTTATCCTATGAGATGGTTTTTTTTAACTCATGTGCACTACCTTACACAAACAGTCCATTTCAGTCCCTGGCTACAATGCTGTCGCATGTACCTGAGAAAATAGCCACATCCCTTGGAAAAGGGGATAAAAAAATAATTTCAATAGGAAAAATAGAAGGTAGGGAAGGTGCTCACCTAGGATCCTTGGCTTAGGACACACGGGGGCAAATCCAGAGCCAACACTCAGCATTAAAAATTACTGCGGCCTATAATGATTTTATGGTTCCTCTCCATCATGGCTAAGAAAAAAACCCACAGCCAGGAGAGAAAAAACAAAACTTCCAAATGCCCCCACTTACCTAATAAAGGAGGAAATAGGTAAAAATAGAAGAGAAAACATGCTGGTGTGACATTCCCTAGCTTTCTACCCTACTTCTACTGAAGGTGAGAAGCCCATCCAGGAGGGCAGCAGTTAAATCCAAGTCTGTATCCCTGAGAAAGGTGGGTTTTGCAGTGTCTGCTCAAGCCAAACGCATTAAAGCGTTCTGCAATTAAAGCCACAGATGCAGGTGTGGGCACCATTCAATGCAGTCTTGCTCCATACCCAATACATGAGACATGACCAAGGAACCATGGGAAAAGCCACCACCAAGGAGAGCCCTGTAGACTCCTCCAGCCTAGCAAGGAAATACAAAGTTCACACAAAGGGAATCAATAAGCCAAAAAAAAAAATCATTTGTATTTTAGGAGCCCTAAAGTAAAAATTCCAGCATGAGAATTTGTAAGTCACATTCCTAAATCCAACATTGCTTTTTGTGGCCTGCAGGAGCAAAGAACCTATTTCTCTCCCAGGGGAAATGAGCACAGCCCTGCTGGAGGCAGAAGAGCTGCTGTGAGAAATGTGATGGCCCCTGACTTCCACCTGGTGACTTTCTTTTTACAGTACAGGGAATTTCCACAGATAAAAAGATCTCTACACTTTGTTTGCTAATTATCTTGTGCTAGCAACTTCCCTTTAGCTCCGGTTTTATTTTGACACATTTATTGTGCTCTTTTGATCTCCACCTTCACAATGACACCATGAATAATAATTTCCAACAAAGGATTAAATATTTTGATGTCTCCACAAGCAGCATCTGTTGTCATTCCAACTTGGAGGCAGCTGCAGCACCTCACAGCCTGTATGCCTCAGGGCAGAGAAAGTTGATCACTAGCAGTGATTAGGAAGACATTTGCTCCTGCAGCAAACAGCACATGCAGCTATTGCAAGGAGAATATGCATCCCATCCTTTGTAGCTCCTGGACCTTGCAAATCCGCACTGCAGTGCTCTCCCTGCTCCCCACAGGAGCAGGCTGCACATGTATGTGATAGGTTTTGCCTTCTGGAGGTCCAGCCTCTCCTTCACCTGAGGAGACCCTTTGCTTTAGAGCCAAAGGGTAAATATTCAAGCTGAACCCATCCCCTCTGTCTGGGGGATGCTAAGGGTGATGCCGGATGCTGCCCAGCATGCACTTGAGGGAAGGAGCCATCCCAAGTGTCCAAGTCTTCAAGAAGTGAGAGCATTGCTTGCTCTCCCTACCCAATCATGCTGGATTCATGCTCACTCAACCTCAATGAAATCCTTAAAGAAAAGCAAGGGCAAACTCAGGTAAGCAGTGAGAAAACCCACACAAAGAGACCTGGCTGAGAGTGCATCATTTCTTCTACAGCTCCCCAGATCTCTGTGTTAGGGAGTGTGCTGCCCCTCCCACGTGTCAGTGACACTTCGCAAGCCAAGTGTCAGCAAGGACCACGGTGGCATTTTTAAGAGGCAATTAAAAGCTGTCCTGAGGCAAAAGCATCCATGGAAAATACAAACCAAACTGAACACATAACCTTTTCCCAGAACTGCAGTCTTTGCTGTTTCTCAGCAGTTTATAATACTTTTTAATTGAGAAGTGTTATGGAATAAATTGAGATAATCTTATTCAAGATACTGATGACTGCTAGCTGTCTATTTCTTAGAGAAATTTAAAAATACTTTAAAAAAATCTATATTTTAAAATAACTCCCTATGTACTTTCCCAGAAAAATGAAAGGCTTCAAAACAAAAACCTCTTGTGGTTTGAGAGCAGCCAGCTTTTCCAAACCAGTAAAGACCAGTAAATAAAGGAAGATGGAAACATCAGATGTCTCCCCAGATTTTTCCTGGTAGGCAAATAGGAAAAAAACTGCAAATTGGAAAAAAGTAGTTTACTTACAACCTTATTTTAACCGATTTCCACATGAAATACCTCCTTCATAAGTTAGCTTTAGTCTCACATGATCCAAAACATTCCTCCTACTGGGGTATGTCCTTCAGGCTTATGTTTCAGTTTCATTATATTATTCACACTGAGAAAAATCTGTATTAAAAGACAATGAAGATCCTGATGGCAAACCTTACAGTGATAGGAGATGCCTTGATTAGCTGAACTTCTCCTCACCCTGTGTGCTAAATCATGCAACTTCTCACACACTTGTCCCTGCAAGACCTTGCTGGGACAAAGAAGCTCTGGGGCTGAATCTGAACCATGTAATAGGAAATCAGAGTCCGTATGTCTCTGAGGGTCTTGAGGAACAGTGTCCTGAAACAAACCCTGAACTGAAACCATCATCCCAGGAAACCCCAGGGGGATCTGCAAGCCGTGCCAGGAACAGCTGGTTACAGGAGCATGGCTCTCATTCAGCTGTGGGTGGCAGCCTGCCAAGTCTCAGTGCTTCTGATCCCACCCTTGCAGAGCAAGGGGCCAGTCTTCTGGCCAGCCTCCCTTTGCTCCTCTCCCATTTCAGGACCCTGTGGGCTACACAGCTGTTGGCTGGTCATAGAGTAGACCAAGCAGATGGATTTTACCACTTAGGATGCTTGAGCAGAAAAATGCCTGTAGTAGGATCCCAAGAAGATGCAAGATCTAGGCATGACCAGTCCAGAAGGATGGTAGACTCTCAGCCATGAGAACCAAGGCACAATGGATCTGTCTCTCCCACTGTGTCCTCACCTTGCAAGACAACCAGCCTACAACTGTATCAGCCAAACTTCTGCAATCAGGAGTGGGTTCTGCAAGAAAGGGGAGGAAAGGATAATGTCCAAGCACATCCCCAGAGGCCTGCTGGCAACAGCACCCCTGAGCAAGGTAATGGCAACAGAGTGAGGGCTAGCAGTTGTGAGGTGAGAGTGAGAGAGAAAAAATGCTGAGGATGTGCTGGTCCAGGGTACACTCTCCCCCATCCCAATGGGACCAGTTTGAAGTTCCAGCTGGAAGCAGCCTTGGCTGGCTGGAACAACATCGTTCAGTTGCTCAGACATCTGATGTCCTTTGGAGATGCTTTAGGCCTGCCTCCACACTCCACTGCTCAGGAAGGGAGGTCCGCTTTGTCCCAGCCAGCACCCTGTGTGTCATGGTCTGGGATACTTTTAGGCATCTCAAGCAGCAACACACCTACCTTGGGCCATCCCAAGCCAGCCTGTTGATACATCTCCCCATAGACATCTCCGTCCATGAGCCAAATCCCACACTTCACTTCTGGTTCCTGCACATGGCATTAAGGCATATTAGTGCCTTCAGATGTCTCTGATGGCAGAAGACACCATCATGCATGGGCAGCTGAATGGAGCCTCATTCCTAGGGTATTGCAACTATTCATGCAGCTGCATGGCATCTCAGAAATGCTGAAGTATCTTGTTTTCACATATTGTAAACATCTTCCTTCATTTCTCATGATGTCCTCATTTATTTTAGGGGTAGTTCGCTTCAGCATCACCACATTCTAACTCCAGGGACTGCATAGTGCCCACTCAGTGAAGCAGAAGACCCTCAAGCAAGTGGTGCCACATTAGCCCAGAAGATGTGTGCAGACCACAAGCCTGCGTCATCTTTCTTTCAGCCTTTGAAGCATGGAAATCATCTAATAAACGGGTAATGCAACTGGAAGTTAAGAAGCTTAGAAATCCTGCTAGTTTAGGTTCAAAAGTGCCTGTTTTTACTGCGTCCCAGCAGGGAAACTGTTCTGCTCTGACGCCAGCCGGTGGCTTTGGGAATATTATCTCTTCTGAACATTAATACCCATGAGCAAACAAAGGCATGTGGCTGAAGGGGAAAGAGTCCCACCCAAGGAAGGAAGGCAGTCTTCTTTTCATGCATTTACACTAAAAACTAATTCTAAATTCAGCTTCAGGAAAGGTCAGTTCTCATGCAAGCATCAGTGTGAAGCATCTGTGTCAGCAGGAAGGTTCATGGGTTGTGACATTACTGCCAAGGGGCTGGTCAGTCCTTCAGAAGGTCTTGGCTGTACAAGACAGCAATTGAGACCTTACAGTGAGCAAAAATCTCTTAATGATTCTCAAAGCAAATGCCATGGCCCTGTGAATTGTCCCAGAAGTCTTTGTGGAGTTGAGATGAGTTGTGACTTCATGCTCAAAGGACACAAGCACTGGGAAGGGGCAGAATCAAGCCCTAGCTCATCATCACATAACCCAAGGCCTGTTTTGACCCATAAGGTGGAAAAAATTTATCTTAGGGATCCCATGAGGCTTTGAAACACAGTGAAAGACTTTACAAGGTAAAAAGCAGCCTGTGACCTCTGGTCCCAGCTCACCTCTGGTCAGGCTGACTTCTGCCACCCTTCTGCCCCTCACTGATAAGATGAGGTAATTCCAGAATCAACATGAAACAAGCAGTAGGGTACTTCCTTACATGGAGCAATACCTTACTTCTCATTCTTGCAAACCCACATAGAGTCATCCCCAGATGTGCAGACCTGGTCTGAAACCCACTGAAGCACATGGTGCCTCTGTTTTCCACAGACAATGGATGAAATATAGAAGGAAGGAGGGACCAGATCCTTTTTGGAGATGGGGAAGAAGAGGGTACTCCAGGTCTTATCTTCCAGCACATGGGAAGGGTGGGAGCAGGGCCCACTTCCCTTGAACATAAACAGCCCACTTGAGCCAGCCTGTAGGCATCTCCTACCACCCTGCAGACTGCACTCGTCTGACTGGTAGCAACACAAATGACAACCCCCCCCTCTCCCTTGGCTGTAGCTAACAGTAATCCAAATGGGGATTCCCTCTCATTTCAGATCCCAAGCCTGCCGTTACAAGCCGTGGGCTAAGCTGGTTCATTGCAGGTTGTGGAACGTCTGCCAGCAGCCAAAACAAACAGAAATACCAGCACCAAGGACCCCATCAGTCAGGGTTACCCTTGGCAACCACAGGCTCTGCAAATCAGGCTGTAACACGAAGCGCTCTCTCATGCAGGACCTGCTGAAGAAGTGGGGGCAAGTGGAGCTGCAGGGGCCCTACTTGAAGGGCTCTATTTGTGGTGTGGATTTGAGGCTGACCTTGCTGTCCATCACCATCCAGAACAGCCAATCTCTGCTTTGCCTCAGACAGAGATCAGCAACACCAAAAAGGTATTGTAAAACTGTCTGCCCTAGAATCTCTCTCAGGGTGCCTCTTATCTTGTCACTGTGCACTACTGGAAAGAGCCTGGCTCTGTCCCCTTTGCACCTCCCTTCAGGTATTTATAGATGTTGATGAGACTTCCCTGAGCTCTCTCTTCTCCAGCCTGAACAGTCCCAACTCTCTTAGTCTTTTCTTATTGCAGAGGTGATCCAGTCCCTTCATCATCTTTGTGACCCTTCACTGGACTCTCTTCAGTATGTCTGTGTCTCTTATACTGGGGAGCCCTGAACTGGACAGTGTTACAGGTGTGGCCTCACCAGTGCTGAGTAAAGGGGAAGGATTGCCTCCCTTGACCTACTCGCAATGTTTTGTCTAATGCAGCCTGGATCACTATTGACCTTCTCTGCAGGATGGGCACATTGCTGGCTCATGGTCAAGTCCAGGGTGAAGCTAATCCTGGGAAGGGAAAGAAGGTATGAGCTGGCCAGGGAGCAATGGAACTGGTCACTTTGGAGGGAGGGAGAGGAAACTGTCACATAGACAAGACATAGCCAAGAAGATGCCAAAAATTCCACCCCACCCCCCCTATGAAACCTCCACCTATCGCTCCTCGCTTCTCATAAAATCCTCAATCTAGGCCTGAAAAGTCAGGAGCAGGAAGGCTGCTTACCAGCATCTATCCCCTCTCAACTCTGCAGGTCCATCTCCAAGATAGGGTCACAAGGCCAGGCAAGGCTCAGACTCCATCTGGTAAAGCCCTCTAGGACTCAGGGTGGGTGTGTTCACATAGGCTTATTTTCCCTTTGACCTGGGATGCCCAGGCATCAGGCACTCCAGTTGGGATACAAAAGCAGGTAGATCAGTGTGGTAGACATTGCCAGAACTCACAGACACTGGCCAAGGGGATGCATGTCCACTCTTATACTACTTTTCCGTCTCTCATAATCTGATTTATCAAATCACCCTCATCATCAGCTTAGGGGACATCACTAGGCTTTGCTCTGAAGTGGCCGAGAAGCAGGAACATGTCTTCTCCACCCCTCTCGGGTGGTGACTGCTGAGAGGGGGGGTTTCTCTTAAAAAGCCCTGGAAAAAATCAGCAGAACAGACATGGAAGTACCCTTGGGATAGGGATGTTCTGGAGATGATTCATGCAGGGCTCTTCAAGGTAACTCCTATATGGGCATAGCACCCATACAGCCTGCAGTGCCCTACAATGTGCTCCAAACTAGCCTGTGTGTGGAAAGCTCTCTGCTTTCTATACATCACGTCTCTTATTTCCCACCCCAAGAGAGGGTTATGGCCATTGGAAAGGAAGGTTCCATCCATCTGCCTTTCAGCCCACTGATCCCTGCCTCCCATGGTGTCCTGATGGCACTGTGTTAGCCTGGTCATGGTTGTAGCTCAGAAATGCCCCAGGAGATTTTCACCTCTGAGAGGGATAGAAGACCCACTGGGACACAAACTTCTGCTGGCAATGCAGGAGTGGGAAGATCAGTTTTGCCCATAGCTATGTGCAGCTGGATCACTCATCACAGTGTTTCGAAGCCTCTCTGCTAACTCTCCTTCAGAGACCTCCTGGTCAACCCAGCCTGAACTTCCAAAAATTTGGCTGCTGCTTCTTCCCCTCAATCTCCTGAACCCAGTTCAAGTTTCTTGGCTGGCTGGCTGGCTGGGAGCTGGCTGGTGACTGCTGGGTTCTGGATGCTTTTTTAGTGCCAGTGGCTCCAATTGGTCTGCCCATGCTTGGGAGAGTTGGTAAGAGAGGAAAATAGCATAGGAAAAAAGATGTGACTGTGGCTCTGTTTTGTAATCCAAGGGCTCTCTGGATTTGATCTAGTTTGGGAAAACCCTGAGGGATGCCTCTGCAAGGAAAATAAAGAGAAAGAGCACTGAGTTGTCAAGGTCAACCGGCTCCTCGTGTTTCGAGAAAGGGCAGGACTTGTGGCAGGGCTGAGCCACAGACAAGGCTCTGCCCAAGCTGCAAGAGGAAAGCAAGCCCGAGGCAGACTCCCATGGACAGAAAGTGCAACCCACGCTATTTCCATTGAGCTGTGGGTGAACTGAGGCCAGAACAGCCCTCATGGACAGGCTGCTTCAGTCCCTCACGCTGGCTTCAACCTCTCCCCTACAGCCTGGATGAGCAAGACCTTGGACACCATTAATGCACCAAGGTCTGGAGGACACACAGCTTGGCTGAAGTTTGGCCCAACAGCACATTTACATAGGAAAGGGGAAGATGGCAGAGCATGGGCTTGAGCAACATCCCCCTTCCCTACCAGTGCAGGCAGGCTGAGTTGCATTGATTTGGTGCTACAGTTCCCCTCATGAAGGTGTCACTGCCCAGGAAGAAAAGTGCTTATGCCAGTGCAACACATCCCTACCCAGACAAGACACAACATCATGCTTTTAACAACGTGGTGCTCCCACAAGGAGAAGTCATGAAATGAGCAGGTCTGAGGGCAGTAAATCCTTTGAATCCCCAACATTCATAGAGAAACTGGGGGCCCTCAGAGCCCATGAAAGGTCCCAGCCTCCTCACTCCACATCCAGGTGAGATCCTGGCTCTCATCAGCCCCTTCCCTATCATGTTGTGCTTGACATGTGAGTAAGGCTTAAAACCAACCAGCCTCCACTCGGTCTCATGTCAAGGATTGTGACACTTCTTCCTGGACCAAAGGGAGTTTTTGGGCCACCCAGGAGCTTTCATCCTGCTTGATTTTGTGCTTTCCCCACCCTGGTCTAGTCACAAGCCAAGGACATAACTGGGAAACCGTGCACACATACCCACGCCTCTGCAACCCTTCCCAGCACAGAAATCTGCCCACTGCCTCCAGGCTTCAGCCAGTCAGGAATATTTGGAGAGCCCTGTCTTCCTTTCCCAGAAAAAATACAGAATGTACAGATATGTATCTCAACAGGATACATTGCCTTTCCCAGCTCAGGGGAGTAGGAGAATGTTTGATGTTCCTCAAACAACACATTTTGCATCCCCCTAAAATGCAACACAGCGGGGGAGGAAGTTTTTTGATTCAATTTTGCTCTTTTATTTCAGATTTAATGATTCTTGTTGCATTTGCAGTAGTCAATGTACCAACATTTTGAGGTGGTTTACCTCCCTTGGAGAAGGATTCAAAGCTCAGCCTTTTCTTTAGGACATACAGACCATTTCCTTCCCAGATCAGGGGAAGTGCCCCTGGTTCCCACCAACCCTGCATCCCAATATAAACCCTTGGCAATGGACAGGTAGGTCTCCTTGTCTGTCCCACAAGCATCTACCTTCTCTCCAGCAACAACAGAGGCTGGAAGCAGCTCATCACATGGCAGAGATGCTCTCCATAGGAAGCCCAGTACAGCCCAAAGCCACCCTCTCATAATCACATCCCAAGCCTATTGTTTCTCCCTCTGACAAGTTCCAAGTGTCTTTTCCCCTACCTCAAGGGTTCAAACAGAAATGGGGAGGAAGGCAAAGTGTTAAAGAGGTGAAGCAGGAGACCTCTGGGACCTCCCACCTACAGCTGAGAAGGAGAAAGAATGAGGGGGCTGAAATCAGACACTGGATCTTTCCATAACGAAATGGCCCAGCACTGCCAAGAGGGTTTTTTCCACTTTACAGCTACTATAGGGTTGATGACAGGAAAGCTAATTATAATCAACATCCTGTTTACCCGTCAGCGTAGAACAAGAGTCCAGATATACTTGGGCTGGGGGGGCACACTCTGATCCAGTTGCATGAAAGAAAAATCTCAGCCATGCATCTGGGTCATTTTCTTCTGCAAGCGAAGTACTATCTGCTCCCACTGCCCCAGACCTTTGTTGGTTTGCCCAGAGATCCTGGAAAGCAAACCATATAATGTCTACCTTGCTCAGTTCCCACTGACAACGGCTCACAGGGCTGGGAAATTGCTTACCCTGCTCCTTTTGGAGAACATGGGGTTTATTTAAATCCCTGTGGGTTCCTGGTAAGCCCTGCCGCAAGCCCCAGCCCAAAGCCTGGGAGGGAGCTTTCCTTGGGAACACCCTGACCAAGCAATACTTTGCAAAAGGAGCAGAACACCCAGCAAAAATCACTCAGCAAGTCGGGGCATCTTGCCTCAGTTTCCCTCTCTGTCATAGCTATGTGAAACAGATCTGTGCCTTTTTCCCATCCCATCCTTGCCCCACATCTTACATTTCTGACTGGCAGACAGCTGGGTGGGCTGGCAGGGTCCTCTCCCAGACTTAACTTTTGGTTTCATCCTTTCCACTAGTTTGCTTCCCATCAACTGCAGCCCCTCTGCTCACCTGCTGCCAACGTACTTTTTTTCCACATTTCCCATCTCTTAACTTCTGCTAAGCCTGAAACATGATGGGACAGCCTGGAGAGAGCAGAGCTGGAGGAAGGAAGAGGCCACCAGCAGCGAGCCTTCTCCAGCTCACTCCAGCCCCTGGTGTGTTGCCACCACACCCTGCACCTAAAGACCTTGACCTTATGTGTTATGGTCAGCACTCACTGCCAGCACATTGAGTGCTGCTCCGTTGACTTTTTTCCCTTCAATATCAGCATTTCAGAGCACCTGTTAAAGCAAACCCAAAGAACTCAAATAATTTGTACAAACCTGGACAAACCATCAAGGACCAGAAAGTGTCCATTTATTCTGTCCATTCTACTGGCTCGGAAAACATCAGGAGAAAGCATCTTCTCCTACCCTCTCCTGGCCAACAGAGCTGGTGGTGTGAGAGAAAGAGCTGAAAGACACAAATTCCTGAGCTAGGGCTGGAGCTGCAAGCTGGCAGGGAATTTGGCACCTGGACGTGGTCCAAGGAAAGTGCTCAGACCTGCCTCCAGGTGTCATAAGCTGCCAGCACATTTCTACCTGACTATTAGAAATGAATAGAATAGGATTTTTCAGTTGGAAGGGACCTACGGTGATAATCTAGTCCAACTGACATATCGTATTGAAGAAGCCAAGAGAGAAAGAAATGTAGATCCATCTCTGGATTGGAATTTACTCAAAGAGGGCTCAGCAGAGTCTGGGGTTATACCCAGCCCAATGAGAGCCCATAGGGTGGGCAATGGTCTTTGTAACTACCCTTTAACACTTTCAGCCTTTCCTTACAGGTGACATGCTCTGGACCCTAACCACGTTGTAGTAGCAAAACAAAGTTTCTGGACTGATGGAGTTGTCTTCCATGGCAAATCAAACCAAGGTCCCATCACCTCTTCATTATTAGTGACCCTCCAGCATTTTTGGTGAAAGGTATGTCATACCATGAGCCCCTGGTACCTTTCCAAAATACGGCTACCTCCAGCCTCCTTCAGATCATACTACAATTTCCAAGGGTTTTGCAACAGCTGAAATATGGCATAGTGCTGTGAAGCACAGCTGCGTTGTCAGATGTCACCTCTCAGATGGGCTGCCTTTCAGCAGCCAGGGTGCAATAATCACCTTGGCATTGACATTTAGATATCATGAAGCTTAACAACTCAGCTCTCACAAGTTGCTTTGAGAAGAGACAACGAAGGACAAATACACAAAGAACAAGGAGAAACTGAAGGACCCTCACAACCATTCATTTCCAAAAAAAATAAAAGACCCACATCTCAGCCAAATCTGAGTCAAGTCAAGTCTGTTTTAAGGATTTTGTTCCTCTTGTCAAAGGAAGACCCAATCCTAATTAATATTAGGCCAAATGTCATGGCCAAGACTTCAGAAGATCACTCTTGTTCCCAAATCCTCTTCCTTCTTTCCTTCACAAAAACTGAAATTATTATGTTTTTCTTTCCAGACCTTATTATAAATTTGCAAGTCTACCCAGGTGTATTTATTATCCTGCAACACAGAAATGTCATTGTAAAACACCATGGACCACCATTTCAACCTTCTCTCAAGCCTTCTTTAATCAAGGGGAGGTCGCTCTGCAGGCCCTGTGATAAGTGCCCCCTCATGGGTTACCAAAATAGGTGGAATAAAGAACATGAATTGTAAAGCCTGACAGTCCCATCAGTCTCTGGACTGTGATGTGGCTGCACGGTGGGGACCCCTGAGTCATGGACAAGCTCAGGTCACCATCTGCAAGGGGCTGGCTGATATGGCAGAGAACCAAAGGGACATGAACACCCTTTCAGAGCACCAACAGGAGAACAAGAGCTCAGATAGTACTATGAGCCTGTGTCTGCACTAGTGTCCTATGTGAGCCACTGCACCCTATTTTGACTGAAAAGTGAAGATTCAAGTGGCCCAAAGAACTCAGGAATTTGGCAAATTGCTCTGGCCAGTTGAAAAAAAAAAGAAAAAAAATACAGAAAAGTGGGGGGGTGTTCAGAAAAGTCAACATCTGCCACAGCTTATTCACACCAGCAGTACTAAATCAAAACAGCATTAAAGCTAGGAAAAAAAAAAAGCAAAACAACTCTTTTGTTTTGGGTCAGATTTTCCTTTTTTTTTTTTTTTCCACTCTCTGTTTTCAGTGGAGGGGGTTCTTCTGTTTGTTTACTTTGTTTGACTCAGCCCAAAATTCCCTTTGATTTTACAGTGTAAGCTGAAGGCAAAGCTCAGTTATTTGCACGGCTGGCTACATGCCCTGCAGCAGAGCACGAGCCCCTCGTGAAGGAGGGTGTAGGGAAAGCCACTTAGGGTCAACCCAAAAGTGCCACACAAGAGGTTCTGTGACAGAGGAGCAGGAGGGATGGCCACAGCACATCTCAGCCTTTCCCTTGTCCTCCAGTGTCCTCCTGCAATTTGTGGAGCCGTGCAAAGACAGGAGTGTGGTGAATTCCTGTGGTTTGGGTTGGTATGGACCTTTCAAGGTCATTTAATCCAACCCGCCTGCAATGAGCAGGGTCATCTTCAACCAGATCAGGTTGCTCAAAGCCCCATCCAACCTGACATTAAATGTTTCTAGGGATGTGGCATCTACCACCTCTTTGGGTAGTCTGTTCCAGTGTTCTCCACACCCTTTCCTGTGTGCCATAAAAACCACTAGAAACAGCTGTTCACCTAAAAGAAAAGGCAAGGTTCACCTCTGCAGAAACAATTATGGAGCAAATTTAGAGTTTTGTGTACATTGTAGCAGCAGGATCCTGGTTCCCTTTTGCCAAGGTCTGGGAAGGCACAAACCCCATCTAGACACATTGGTAGAGAATTAGCATTGACAGCCCCAAACTTCACATCTGAGAGAGAAGAGGCTGGAACAAGTCCAGATTTTCCTCTCCAAATCTCCATACAAATGCAGTCCCATTCTGTGGGAGAGAGTATGGTAAGGAAAAGCCATTGTCCTACGGTGAAGCAATGCCAAGGTCAAGTTTAATCCAGACCCTGACTCTTTAGGAGTCCCACCTCCCTCTCAGTTTAGGGTGAAGGAAGAGAAGGGGATGGAGGGTTTCTCAGTGACATCTCTGGTGGACATCCTGTGCCTCATTTCCCCAAAGCGTGTGTGTATGTGCAGATTTTGAAGGTTCATGTTCTGGGGTCAGTTCCAGCAAAGGAAGACCATGCTTTATTAATCTTTTAAAATGTATTGGCTGAGTCAATGTATCTCTTGGGGAAAAGCCAGCTAGGCAATCACATTGAGACTTTCCACATGCATCAGAGGTGTAATGGCATAGTTGAGTAGGCCCAGCATGAGAAGCAAAACGTTTTTGTAGAATAAAAGAAAAGATAGAATGAAGAATCAGGTGCTTTAGTGAGGGTCACATGCCCTGTACTCATCCTGGCATAGCATTACAGTCCCATCCTATCACTAGAGGATATAGATCAGTACACCAGGGTTTGGTGTCCAATGGATCCCACCTAGGATTAGGATTAGGATATCCAACCTGCCTCCAGTTGTCCCAGCTCCAGTCTCTCGGAGGTCCTCTGCTAAAGCTACCACCCCCAGGGGAAATCCCAGGTGCTCCAGGGCATTGACCCAGAGAGCAAGGTTGCCTCTACTGGATTGAACCTTAGGGAGGCAGGGAGCACTGGATCCATAGAATGTATATGTTACAAACTTCTCTGGGACTGAAAAGGATTTTCAGGAAGATGTAAAGAGTACCAGGGCAGCTGCATACAGCCCTTTCTCCCTCTTCCCCGATCTGCAGGAAGGAGCATCCTTGTTATGCCAGGAGGAGGTTGCAACGGGCATGTGGCTAACAAAGGCAAGTTTACTGCCAGCCAAGGATCAGATCTGCTCAAGGACAGAACCCCATCCTTGGGAAGTACTGCTGTTACAGTGAGTGCAAGGACCTTCCCCCTCTTCAACTTTCAGGGCCCTCCTTCAATGCATGAGGAACAAAACGGCTGCAGAAAACAGCTGGAAGCTTCCCTCCCCACCCAACAGGGTCAACACATTTTTTTACTCCTAATCTCATTCTTGCAAAATGCTGAACTATTTTCACTGAAACTTTCCACAAACATTTCAGCCTGGAGGCAGCCAGCCAGCCTGGAGAAAAAGTAGAGTCTGGCAGAGTTATCAGTAACTAAAGGCAAAGTTTTATAATAATAGGAAACAAGGAGCATGCTAATGATAGATACCAGCTCTCCCTTCAGACAGGCAGCACCTTACCAGCCAGCAAAATAGAGCTGCCCTGGGGCACTGAAAGGCAGTGAGTTATGGATAGATGGAGCAAAGTGATAAAAAACAGAGAAGCCTCTTCCTCACTCAGTACAAATGTCAGGGTACTCTTCACATCCTCCAGATAAAGCCCTGTGAGCACAAGCACGGTTAGAGGAGGTCCTCTCAGTCTCCATGGGCATCATTCATACTTCAGGCTGCCCTTCACAGCTGCCTCACAGCCCATGGTACTGATGTCATCGGTTGTCATGTCACTGGGGGAAAGGGTGGGGATGCAAACTAATCCATTTCAGAGTTTTCCACCAATATCTGTGGGAGCCCTTGACCTTCTTCACACCATGAGCAGCTGCTGGAGGACCAGTCTGCCCAGAGGTGATGCTTTCTCTGAGCTGCATGTAGAATCACAGGGAAATCATGCATGGCCTTTCAACGCTTGGACCATGGAAGATGGCATCTTCAGCAGAAGACAAGTCTCTTCCTGAAATAAGAGGGATGCTTTGGGATCTGGCCCAAATTACTTCAACACCGCACGTAGCTCTGCATGAGTAGCTTGCTCCAAAGGCACAAAAGCAGACCTCTTCACCCAGAGAAAAACAGGTTCATAGCTCACAAGCCCCCAGTATGTGTTAAGACCACCAAAAGACTCACCAGGATGAAGTCTCAAATTGCACAGACTGACCTGGGGTTTCTAGCCAGTACAGACATTGGAAGCATGAGCTCTGGGCTTGCTCAAATTAGAGCTGGTGCTCCAGTGAGAAAGGCAGCTTGAGACTGTAATCCAGCAACAGACAGCTGGAGGGTAGCAGATTTCCATCATAACCAGAAAACGACGGAATTGCAGATACAGCAAAAGCTGTGAACAATCTGAAAATCTGCTTTGAACAAGAATATTTACATCCCATTTGGTATCAGCAGGATGGACAGACCAATACGTTCAGACCTCAGGGACATTGACTCAGGAATTCTTGGATTGTTAAAGTATCTCATTTGGGCTTTTTTTGGTCCATCTTCTTGCTTTGGAACCTTGTTTTGGGTCCTGTCTTTTCAGCCTCTTCTGTGCAGCTGAATGGTCTAGACATTTTTCTTGCATGAGGATGTATTCACACTGTATTCTTGTGAACACTCACACAAATCAGTGCACTAAGAAAAAGCACCAGAGATCCCAGTCAACAGCCAATGTCACCTGTATGCCTGGTGTGTTGTTCTTAATTAATTTCAATCATAATTTTTCTCTTAATTCTTTTTATTGCTTTTGTTCCTAAGCTATCCTTTCACAGACCAAGATACCTTTGTGCAAGATGCAATGCAACAAAAAACAGTTTATGGTGGCAAGAGATAAGATTTCTACTACATTTTCAAGCTGTATTTTAAGCTTGCACCAAAATTCAATAATTCAGTGAGATTTCAAACCTTTGTACTCTTGGACAGGGAATTGACAGAGAAACACAGTCATCATCCCAAAAGGCACATCTCAAGTATATCCAGCAACATGCATCTCCCACCAAGGAGCCAGAAGATGGAACGACAGTTCCAGGTGTGATCATTCCCATGCAAGGAGGCACAGTCAATCCCCCATTCCTTCTGCCCCTGGCTCCCATATCCCTCTCTATTGGTGCCTGAACAGAGGGGAGGTCTGTTGTAGCTGGGACAGCTGTGTCCATCATTGCAGGAAATCCTGCAGTGAGAAGGGACTGTGTCTGGGAGAGGAAGGAAGGCAGGGGAAATGGAGCTGTCAAGATTCAAAGCAAATATCCTGTGCCAGCCGCGCTACAGGCCCTGTGACGCTTGTATCCCCACCAGGGTTTGATGAGATTTGGCTCAGGGCCTAGACCCACTTTTAGTCCTTTAAAAAAAAAAATGCTTTAAAGCTCCCTTCTGTGGAAACCTCTCTTCCATCTACTTGTTCCCACTGCTCTCCTTCCCATTGCTGCACTGAGCTGCCCAGTCTCCTCTGCAGAGTATGGCTCCAACTACTGAACCCCAACAGCCACCGGTTCTACTCACCCCAAGACCATCCAGAAATGCTTCCCTCTGCATGTTCCCTCCATGACAAAGCAGTGCCATCAGCCTGGCACAAGACATGGGAAGGGGGCAAGACTCAGGGCTCCAATGGATCTGGGAGGGCTCATAAAACCCTGGCTTTGCCAAAAAACAAATCTGGACTTCAGATTGGAGGGCACTGGTCCATCACTCCTGCTAGTTCCAGGATTTCCATAGCTTTACCATGATCTGTTTCTGCAGAAGGACAAATATTTGGTCCGCTCAGAGTAAGACGCTGGCCTGCAGCCCTACAACTGTTTTCTCAGGTCACCTGGTAAATGGAGGCAGTGGGGTCTCCTTCCACCATCCCTGAAGGTCCAACAAGGGGTCCTTCAAGCATAACACACACGTCTACACAGGGATCCTGAAGTCATCCCTTTTATTTCCTCATCTCCCTCTCCTCCATAACCCTACATAAACAAGCTCCCTTTGCCCTGGCCAGCTGTTAACCTCACCTGAGGCTCAGACAGCATCATGGATACACTTCTCCTGCAGTGACCCTGCTTCCTGGCCCACAGGAGCTCCAGTCTGGGACCTCCTCCTGCATCTTATATCCCTCACTAAGTAACTCTTTGTTCCTGGAGCAGATCCCAACACACTTTCTTATGTTGGGAAAGAGGAATGAAGGGCCTTTTATGTCCTCCACGACACTACACAGCCTCCACACAGTTGTAGGGCCAAGTGGTAGGTTCAAGGCAAACACACTTTTAAGATGCAGCTGAAGTAAGAGGTATGAGGGGGGAGGCACTAAGACCACAATCTACCAATGGAACAAATTTCCCGAAGACAAGGATCTCACACTCATATCTAATACAGCTACTCATTCCAGAGAGTCCACAGGAATTTATCTGGATGAATGAAGTTAATAACTGGCCCTCAAATCCACCTGTCCTTGGAGAATCAGACCCAAGCCCATGAGGAGCTTGGTGTCAGCTGCAGATGTCAATCTGGACATAAGGATCCTTACAAGGACCAGCCTGCAGTGAAGCCTGAGTCCAGCTCTCTCTCTCTCCAGAGCCTGTGCAGATGAAAATGGGGTAAATATACTGAAAAACTCAGCAGGGCAGCTGTGTTGTCTTCACCCCTAGAAGATAGTGCAACCTTTACTCTTATCTTATTGACAAGGACCAGGGAAAAGCATCAGTCCCTGATCAAAGCATTTCCAGCAAAGCAGAATTTTAAATACGGTTTTCCAAAGCCTAGTGGTAGCAGACATAGAGTCCTTTTCAGGCAAGAAAAGCTGGCCCTGACCTTTGTTGTTGATGGAGTAAGACTAAAGGGGAGCACCCATGGATGTCTTCCCAACCCCACATTCCCACCTAGCCAGAGAACAGCCCACATGCCCTGCATGGCACTTGCAGCTCTGGAGACTCCCCCACTCCACCAGCACTGCTGTGCTTCTGGATATAGCCACTAGAGGATGGCAATGTCCTAGGCCACCTGCTACACACTGGAAATTGCTGAGATCCAGCTTTGGAAACTGGCTGTACGAGGATTCCACCAGCACCCAGGCCACCAAAAAATTCTATCCTACATGACCCAAGTCCAAACCCCCAGCTCTCGGCTCTGCTTCACATCCCAAGCTAAGGCAGCCCCTTCTGAGACTTGTAAACAATATTTTACAGGGGTTCAGCCCACATATGCTCCTTGGTCCCCTTGGGACATGCATGGATGGGTGTTTTGCTGAGTTACCTGGTGCATTTCCAGATGTTACTGTGTCTCCGCCCCAATTTTTTGCAATCGCAGGAGGGTCAGAGCCCCGTCATCAGAGAGTCCCTGCTACCTCCCCAGTTTTCTTGCATCCACCATCAGATGGTTTGACCAGGAGAACTACCCTCTGGGCTTTCCATGGGACGGGGATTTCCAGCAGAAAGTGAGGAGTTTGGTGAGCCAAGGAGGTGGAGGTAGCCTGGCACCTTGACCCCAGCTTTACAGCGGAGTCTCAAGGCAAACAAACGTCTGGGAATGACAAATATCAAAGTAAAAGCCTGATTATGCCAAAAATGTCCTGTCTGAGCCACAGCTTGAAGAAATATTCCTCCTCACGAGGAAGCATAAAAACCAAGGTGAGCTGCGGAATGAGATGAGCTGTGTTACCTTTGAACAAGGACTTGTTGGGGAATAAAACAGCATCAGCTGTTTCAGAATAAGATCACAGTTATGAGTATCATCAAGCTTGAGGCTGTGCACCTTATTCATGGGTGAGCATCACCCTGCCGTGGCCATGGAGCCTGTGTAGATCCTGAACGATTCACTGCTAACCAAACTCCCCTCATCCCTGGGGCTGAATTGTGCCCAGTGTTGCAAGTGTTCTGCTCTGAGAGAGAAGAAAATGTTCAGTTCCTAGCAGGTTTGATCAAAGTCTCAGAAGGATAGCCCTCCTAAGACATTGGCAAGAATTAATTGTCTCAATATGCAAACAGATCTCAGTACGCAAATAGATAAAATTTGTCCATGCCTGCCTTAAAGTGAATATTAGCAGTGATGATGACCTCTTCTTCCAGATGGGGGACAACTATGTTTTCCCTTTCCCTCCTATCGAGAAGACAGACGCAGCTACCCTGAGGTGTCCTGGGCAGCCTGATGGATCTGCTGAGCTAGCCCCAGTATACCAAGACGTCTCTTGGACTGCAAAGCCTGAAACTGGACGTGGCCTCCGGGTGTAGTCTTGTTGTGGTCCAAGATCTGGCTTTGCAGGCATCAAGCCTGTCCCAGGATGTGGCATTTGCCTTTGTTGAACTTCAGGCTAGTGTTGTTGGCCCCTTTCTCCATCCTGCTGAAAATGGTGTCACCCATGAAATGAAAAGACCCATCATTGTCTCTGGGAATCCCCAAGACAAAACTCAGGATGCTATGGGAAAAAAAAAAAAAAAAGGAATAAAGCTCCTCAAGTCCCCAAGGGTGTCCCACAGGTGGAGGACACATTGCTTTGGCCATCTGTACCGGCCATTGGGTGCTTTCAGGGGCTCTAGGGGCACAGTGATACCTCCCCCTTATCAGGTCGTTTCCCAGCCCTGGAGAGGGGGACCTGCAGCACAGCATCTGCCCCCAGCATCTCCCCAAACACTTTCCTGATGTTAATTAAAGCCTCTGACATGAGTGTTTTGATATCAAGTGGTTGCATAACACCCTGGAGGTGTCCAGGACTCCACACTGTGCCAAGGGCAGGAATGGAAATAGATCCCCCAAATCCCAGCTTCCTGCTCATCTGTTCCCTCCTCACAGTGATACCGGTGGCCTCCAGCCTGGCACAGGTATGGGAGGGATGGAGGGAGCTGCTGATTACAGGGAAGATTGCTCTCCTCCAAAAAAAAAGGGGCAAGTGGTAGCAGCAGAAGCAGTATGGATCAGCACTGCTGATCTCCCACCCTGTGGTGCCTTCAGAGGGGGACCTCAACTCAATGTCCCCTCCCACTCTCATACAGACTGCCTAACCAAGAACCTGGACTCCATTTCACTGCAGTGAGGATTTTCACATGGTGTCTCAGCTTTCTCCACCCCAACAGCAATATAAAAAGATACAGCAAGACCTGAGTTTCATCTAGCAAACTCCTTTCAATGAGAAGAGTAGATTTTCACAAGGGATGGTCTGAAGCTTCAGACCCAGAGCCAAGTCACAGAGTCACAAAATCACAGAATCTTCATGGTTGGAAGGGATCTTTGAGATCGCTGAGTCCAACCATAAAGGAAACTAAAACAGAAACAAACCAAACAAACAAACAAACCAACCTAACAACAACAAAAACACCACACACCGACACCACCACACCCAAAAACACCCCACCGTAACAACAGCCACCATACCAAATGAACTCAGGCACTAGAGCATGCCC
>VXBJ01007796.1:582269-622707 GCA_013400055.1 Nycticryphes semicollaris | reverse complement strand
GATTCTGTGATTCTATGATCATTCAGGGATAAGTTCTATTACTACTAATTTTGTCAAGATCTACAGGAACTTCCTAGGGCACAAAGGGTGAATTGACTCGCTCATAGTAACTACTCCCCAAATTCCTTCTGTTCTAGTTTTGCAACTGTCCAACATAATACAAATGGAAGTTGCTAATAAAATAAAGTTGTAGCTATTTGGTTAACTACTTGAAAGGATCTCAAGGAATATCTCTGTAGGCAGGTTATGAAAACTGGTCTATGGCTAGACCGAAAACAGAGAGGAATACAGCTATCACACAGGATTTCTGCTTTTCTTCCTAGTATGTAGCTATGCTGGAAATTCTGTCATAAGGGTGACATGTTATGTCAATTCTGTAGAGTATTTTCCTTTTATGGTTATGCTTTGTTGCTCATCTAGCTGCTTATATGAACATTGCCCAGGCTGCTTGGCAATGCACTGTAATTAATATATACTAACCCTTTTAACCAATAGGTTTTAAATGACGTTATTTGTAGGAAAAATAGGTTTTCACATGCCAGATAAATAAGTGAAGTGCTGGAATGAGGCTTTCTTAATACTATATTCTATGCTGTTTAGTGGCAGAAGTATATTTTATTAAGATATGAAAATTAGTCTTCAACAGAAAAAAACATTTGAGTATATCAGACACTTCATGTGAAAACAAGTAGTTCGCTGTTGCCATATAAGTTCTTTCCTCTTTCAACAGTCCTTTAGTAGTCACTGTTGGTCCTTTTTTCTTTCTTAGTGCACACTTTTATGTTATTTCATAGTCACTACACAGAAAGAACAACCACTGCCATATAACTGAAAAACCCAAAGCTGTACACATTTCTGGAAAGAGTCAGATTTTCTATGAAAAGTTCTGTCCAGTTGGTCACTTCCCAGAAATACTGGGCTGCATTACACATGCACATACTTTTGTGCTTGGGAAATCCCAGAAAGAAGTGCAATGCACTATATGGGTATGTGCCCTCTGCAGGAAAAACAAGCAATGGGAGAAAAATCTTTGAGGTAAGATGAAGAGAAAGACATGAAACTTTTATAGGATTTGAATTATTTTTTTGAATGCCACACTCAAGAATCGTTTTTTTATTCCACTGGTACAGGGCTATTCCTCTTAAATGTTGTGATATCAATAGGTACTTATAACATTGGCAGCCAATTTCAGCTACTGCTTTGTTACTTGCTAGAAAATACATTGATAGTCTGATGGGAAATAATGGCCATTCTTAGCCTCCAGGCTAAGTCCATCCTTTTATTTCTTTTCCTAACAATCCTTTTTTCCTTCTCCTTCTCACAAACCACCCTCCAAACTGCCCATTTCCACTTCCCTCGCCCTTGCTCCAGTTTTCAGTCAGATCCGAATCTCCCTTCCCATGCTCGCTCTTTCTCTGATGCCTCCTGAGGTCCTTCCTTCTGCTGTCTCTTCCCTTAGCCCACAGTCCCCTTCCCACCCTTGTCCTGGAGTCCTTTACCTGACCTTACTGTTCCAGCTCCAGTTTCCTTTTTTCTGCTTTACCCAGGTAAAACTGGAGTCCTGCTCTGCCTTCTGCAGCTTCCACCTAGAACATGTGCAGGAAGGGTGCAAATTCTCGGCAATTAGGTATGGAATTCTAAACAATAGGTGAAATAATTGTTTTTCAATGGCTTATAACTGGACCGTATTGGATGGAAAAAACAGAAGGTTTTTTACAGATAAATTACTCATTCCCCCTTAGATTTCAGGTGCTTTCTGTGAGCATCTAGATTTAAGAACAAGTTTTAAAAGTTTTAAAAAAATATGCACAAAACACTACCCTTCCCCCACACGCACTCTTGTAGGTGGCTGGAAATTGCCATGCCAAATTTTCCACAAAAATACATCGTCCCATGTCCATCTTAATTTGGAGTCTTTTGTACATGTAGTTAGAAGTTAGCAAATCCTATAAGCAAAGTCTTGTTAAGAGTATTATCACAGAAAGCACCAGACTATCCTCCTAGGAGGAGTTGCTACCAATCCCACCTAGTATAGAAATGAAAAAAGAAAAAATAATTATTGATTTAAAACACCAACTACTGAACAGTGTAGTAAAATATGTCGCATTGACACAGTGTTTTGGTGTCACCTCACCCCAGACTTAATTAAGACAGCTCAAAAAGCATACTGACTTCAATTATCTTTATATCAAGTTCTGACTGAACAAACAATTGCTTGTAAGAGGTGAGAGATAATAAACACGGCCAGCTTTTCTTTTTTTAAATGTGAAGTTGGAGAAGAAAGGGAATAATGGGATGAGAAATGTTTCATTTCTTCTTGTCAGGGTGAAAGAAAGGAAAAATACACCCAAGATGTCTCCTTAAAAGATCCATTTAAATGGGACCACTGTTGAAGGAGGTAATTATTTTTTTATCATAAAAGCTTGACAGCCTCCTTTTAGGGCTGAAATGCAGAAACAAAATGAAATCTTTTGTACAATGGATTGACTTAATGCACAGCAGCTTTCTGAGTGTGAAAACCAGAGAAGTGATTAGGTTATTTTTATTACTTTAGCTAGAGAGACTGGATACTGCTGCTACAACTCGTCACTGGGGTATAATTAATAGACCATTTGCTAATAGAATATAGAGCTTTAAAGGCAGATGCCATTTGGGATTTCAGCTACCTTGCTGTGTCCCAGAGGGTTGTAAAGCTGTGTGGGACGGTCCAAGTTGTTCTCCTGGACCCTGCACGGTTAGTCTGGGTTGCTCAGAGACACCTTTGCTGTGCAGAGGGCTAGACAGACTATGGGGCCTGCCTGGCTGCTGTGGCTGGGCTGAGAGCCCTTTGGCAGCGTGCAGGCCAGGGTGTGTGCACTCAGCCGCCAGCTGTGCCAGGTGCCAAAAACAGTCCCACACTCAGCCCAGCAGCTGGGAGAGGTGGGGTTGTTTTGCAAGAGGAAATGAGGAGCCACTTTTACCATCCTGGGTCTCTGGGTCTAGATGAGGAGGGCAGGTTGGAGAAGTGAAGAGCTACCCAGAGTCTTCATGTGAGCTCTTGATCTGCTGATACATGGTGAAATCTCAGAGTGCCACAGACAGGGTTTCTCTTCGTGTCACCCCATCAGAGGTACCCCTTCCTCCTCAGCCACTTTGAGCCGTGAAGGTGTTGTCTGTTGGGGCTGACCCAAGTTTAGCTGACAGAAGAGTAACTTTCCAGCACCTCTGGGTGTTGCAGGTCCTTACAAGAAAAGGACTGAGGGAGAAACCTGGTCTCACTCCAGTTGCTTTGCATCTTTGTGCTAGTCCAAGGGAAGAAAGAAGCAAAGTCAACTACGAACACGAAAATAGCATGTGTAAAGGACACAAGCAGAGACCTAGTCCAGTGCGCTTTTTAATACACATTATCCTGGCTTTAGGATACATCTCAGCCCTAGAGAGCCAGATCCAGGTTAATCTGAATTTCAAGTTGTCCTAGGTTGTGCTAGAGATTGGGTTGGTCTCCCAACAGAGTCAGAATAGAAAGACCAGACTCATGTCTCACTGGTAGTATGGACCCAAGTGCTTATTTACATGTTCCTGATTAAAATGTTGTTTAACTCTGGGGGAAAGATCATTAAAGATAATGTGCGTGGGAGACATTAAGAAAATAAATGTAGTGAAAGCTCTGAAGGCTTGTATTTCCCAGAAAGGATGCTAAGAGGGAAAAAAAAGTAATTTGTTGTGAATGCAATGTAGTCTTTGATGACACCCAGTCTCTCTCTCTGCCTCTCTGACACATTCTGCAGGATCTCAGAAAAATGAGATTCAGTAGTCTCCAGACCTTTATTTCCATTTTATTCTGAATTGTTTGTAGTGCTTTATATGTCTCTAAACCGCGTGTGTACCTGTTTACAACTTTTCTTCCTCAATTCCTTAGCCTACAGTTAGCCAGGGAAAGGACATACATGTACTTCCTTCTCCCATCCATGCTGTTTCTCTGCTACCTGACAAGTTTTTTTTTCACAGTTTTCATTTACTCTTCAAGCCACATGGATGGAGAACATTGAAGGTGTGATACTTCTCCAAGCATGGTTATTTTAGCAAATGCTTGTGGAGCAACTTAGGGCCCATGAGTGGTGGGAGGGCTGTGAGAAGCCTCCTTCAGGGCCTCCCCCACCTCAGGGACCACTTTTCTGCTCAGGCCCTGGCCGGTGGTGCCTGCTTGTGCTCAACCTTGCTGATCTGCACCTGCTTGGCTGACTTGATATCCCAGTCTGGCCTTGGTCCACTCCTGTCCCCATGGTCTTGCCTGCCCCCGCCTAGCAACTGTCCTGGTGCTGCTGGGATCCATGGGTCTGCATTGGGTTGGTGAGGGCCCAGCCTGCATCGCTGTTGCCCTCAGCTCTTCCTCCCCTGCCTGTGCAGGTCAGTGGGGTGGTGTAGCTGGTCTTGTATTCAGATCTGCTTCAGGGTTGATTTTTTAAATATTTATTTATTTATTTATTTCGTTATTTTGATTTTTCTTCTATTGGTATAGCTAGTACAAGAGTAGGCAATCCTCTCTGTGGCTTTTGAGAGCTACCACAGCAGATTCAGACATACGATGAAGTGAGTTTCCAGAGCTTAACAACCTACTGCACTTCAGCTGGTATGGTAGCTGCCTTTGTATGTTCTTAGTCTGCAGCAAATGCAAGATAATTCAGCTTATTTTAAGTCTTTATTACTGCAGGCTCAATTAAATCCAATTACCTCACATTTGCTACAAGATTACACACACACAGGATTATTGCCACTCAGTTGATGGTGGAGAATCTGACAATGGCTGAGCCCAGCCTAAATATTTCTTACTACTCTTAAGGATAATTTATACCACTGTCTGCATCTCCTCTGTGTTTTTTCCCCTAGGGCTTTATCTCTGAGAGAAGGTGGTATGCTTCTATGTGCCACTGCCTGCTAGTAGAGGAATTTACATTAGGCTAAAGTGGTGACTGTGGAGAGAAAGGACAAGGCTCCACAACAAATGGAAAGTCTTAGCCTCAGGCTTACTTGATACTCCAAGCATTGAAAGGTTAGAAAATTCCCTTACAGGAATCCCAGGCCCTGCACAGTCAGCCAGAATTTATCAGAGATGTTTCTAGGGATGAAGTCATGCAATATTTTTCTGTTACTATTTGGTCTGTTTCAACAGAAGAGAAATTAAAGCTCAAATCTTCCCAATATATTTACAGTTAAATTTTGAAGAAATTTACTGCTAAACAGGTACACAGGATGAAAAACTTAACCTGAAGAGATGGAAGAATTTTACGTATACATGAAAAAAGATTGGTCCAGCAAAAAGTATCAGTGGGGTGAGAATGGCAATACAGGCAACCTCTGAGGAGACAAGGAACCTTCCATGAAAATTAGGCCACAAATAGAAGAAGGGCTATTTCAATATGGCATATATTCTGAGGTCCAGATGAGTAAGGTATTAATAGAAAAAAAATTGCACACATGTGATGCTCTGCCTTCTGATGCTTGGTGACTCCCAGAAATTTGCTACTTAGGCAATCCATTATTCACATGATAGAAGCATGTGATAATGGTTAAAAAAAAAAAAAAAATATATATATATATATATCAAACATGTCAGCCCGATCTGGAGGGCAAGGTGTGCACAGATTAACTTTGCATGTAATATTGGTAGCTGGCAGGTAGTAATGGCTTGTAATGGTGTAACTTAAAAAAAAGACAGAGATGTTCAACTATTTCCCTCAAGCAGATTTTATGGGTTTAGAAGAGCTAATTTTGTACCAGAATGGTCTTGAGTGCCATACTGCTAGCACTCCAGAAAAGTAGTCCAGCACCTGCTCTCACACAGAATTAGCTCTACTTCTATTCCTAAAAAGAAGACCAAATGAATTATACTAACTGCTATTAATAATTTCACATGTATCTCCCAAGAGCCATAATATTGCAAAGATTCGGCAGCTTCTATTCATACAGTAATAGAAAGAAGTATTACACTACATTATTGACAATTTTCATTTCAAAATAAGTGGAGGACCAAATGTTTGATCTATATATAGCACAAAATGCTTTTAAAATATACAACCCTACAGTTTTGTTTATTGTTCAATGATAAACACTAAAACCTAGAGAAGAACGAACTATGCCCATGCCAATTTGTTTGTAAAGAACCCTTTTTGAACACTGTGATGGATTGTGAATCAAGTGTCCTGCTCTTTATGTTCAGTGTGTACAACAGGGATTTCAGTAAGGTCAAAACCAGTAAGGTAAACCTTGAAAGCATTTGCTATTTATAAGTCACTGAACTTCGAACAAGTACACATCATACACTGGAATCTGACCTTAGCAGAAATAAAATCTAAAGGGGCTTGAAACTCACGCAGTCGTTATACCACTTCTCACACAATATCGTATTTAAAGCATGTTCTCCTAGGAGCTTTTTCAGTGAATACGGTTCATAGGTCAAAACGTTCAGCATCATTTATCATAGCCTTAAATATACAACTTCCCTAAATGTGAGTGGCTTTAGAGACAAACAAATAACGAAGAAAGAAATTGGAATACCACCTCTATTTTTCAAGGTAAGCTCAAAACCAACCTGAGAGGTATAATTCTTGGGTCCAGTTCCCTCCAGATCTCTCCTGCCAAGTGGCAACACTGGGCCAGAAAATCTAGATGATTTTACAGTTTAAATTCAATTCTAGCAAGACTGGAATAAACACAGTAGAGATTTTTACTGTTCAAATTTACTTGTTAAGATTCCTTAATATAAAACTTTCCAGCTGAACTCCAGGACGTGTAAGACTTTCTGTACCTGCTTTCTGTGGTTTTACATCAGATGTGCACCGAATCCAACTGGCCTCATTAATGGCAGATATGATATAGAGTCACAAGGGGCACAAGTGATTTTAACAATGCAGAACTGTAAAAATCAGGGCAAAGATATGCAAAAGCCTGTACTATATACAAACCTTCATATTCCTAAGGCAACCCTGGATAAGGAGGTATGCGAAGCCACCCCTAATGATGCCTGTGCTGTGGTAACAAAACAGCTGGGAGGGGAGAGAAGGGACCTGATATTATCTTCAGCTGACCTAGATGGATTTGGAAGAGGACATATGTCTACAGCTTCAGCCAGGGTTATAAATACAGGATTAAGTTCCCATTCCTTTATGCTACACTTCCATCTAGGAAAGTAGAGTTACCTCAGTATTTCCACAGTTGTGAACTACTGATCTTTGCCATAATGGCTAAATAGCCACATTTTTGTTCCAGAGCTGTCTGTCTCCCATTTATAGGTCACCCATTAAAGTGACCCCTTTATTGAGTTTTTCGTATAGCAATTATATTTGGGAACCAAATCTTTTTGGTGGCAAGATATCATTCCTATGATTGGCACTTAGTAAGTGAAAGATATGTTTCAGATTTTGGAGACAGAGAGGTGAAAGGCTCTATGGTCCTCTTAAAAATCTATCCAAAATGTGGATAATAGAGAATAATAAAAAGTAATGTTACA
This sequence comes from Nycticryphes semicollaris, assembly GCA_013400055.1. Taxonomy (NCBI): domain Eukaryota; kingdom Metazoa; phylum Chordata; class Aves; order Charadriiformes; family Rostratulidae; genus Nycticryphes; species Nycticryphes semicollaris. The sequence continues at coordinate 615,221 of VXBJ01007796.1, read as the reverse complement.
GCCATGAAAAAGGTGTATTAAGCTGTCTGAAAGGAGAAGAAATTATGGAAATTAGTGGAAAGGAACAGAAAATCATATTCTTCCTGGGACTGTCTTCAATCCTTTTGCAATGTCCTCAGCTCTCTTCATGCACAGCATGATGTTCAGCTGTTGATCAGCCATACAAAGAGTGTGGATGTGACTCTTATGCCACATTATAAGCACGCCAAAGTGGCTGTCAGCAGGCATCCTCCATATGTAGTCCTCTAGAAAGGAAAAAATGAGAAAATAAAAATAAAACTCTCATCTGAAGGGGAGGCTTTTGTGCTGATGTTGGAGATGGAAAACCGATCACATCAGACACCAATAGTGAATAATCAGACCTTGTGTGTTCATCTAGAGGCAATTTCTTCATCCGGCAGCTGAAGCATTCTCCTGATTAAGGAGTAGCTGCTGAGTGACAGAAATCATGAGTTAAGATGCCAGAGTGAAGGGGTCATTTTACAAACTTGGCCTGTTAAAATGTGAGATCTCCCTGTAGCATATTTAGAAATCTTTGAAGTCTTAATTTGTTCCAGTCTTGCTGGTCAAGTTCATGTCTCCTACCCACAGGTACTAGTGAGAAAGGTAAATGCTTTGAAGGAGAGTTCAGTCAGGAGCAAACCTGTCGGGGTTTGATCCTTTACTGTTACCATGTAGGAGGCAGGCTTTGGGAGACTAAGAACAGCAGAAGAAACACTGGCTTGCAAAGACTCAAAATGTACCTTTGCTTCACAGCTTGGCCATTCTGTCACATACTGGAAAACTACAGTTTTTTGTTTTTCACAGCCTAGAAGGATAGAGCAATCTTCTGATACTAGGCTGTTTGTGTTAAATTTGATAAACACTTGGGACCAAAAAGAATGACTGTCCATGTTGAAATCTGGAACCAAAAGTCAGACACACATTTTATTAATGATGTCCCAGGGTAAAAGAGTCGTCAGATGATATTTGTTTTTTAACTTCACATTATACCGTGAGCAATTGTACTGAGATTCAGGGAAAGATGGAGTGATGACTTTAACAGATAGAAAGCAAATTGTGATTTGGAGGTAAAATAAGTCCTCTTTCCGTTAATAATTTACAGGGATGACTTCACTAGGCATTTGCCCCATGTAGCACCATTTAAAACACTCTAAGACTTGAGTCCTAGACATTTGGAAACAATGAGTTAGCGGGGAAAAAAAATCAGCTGTTCACTTTACTTTTCTGCACTTGGCTTTATTTCTGTGATTAAAGGAATATCTGCCATCTCTGTCCTTTTTTAAGGTTTCAGTTTTCTAAGGTGATTATGTCTTCAGAATGTGTGTAGGGTTTACCTGCCACCTGAAACACACAGATACTATTTTTATGCTGACAGGAGCAGCCTGTGATTTTCAGTATCTATAATTGTGAAATGACCCACAGTAACCAGCTGACATGTGAATGCATTTACTTCTCAGTCAGTTTTGAGTGTCAAATGCTAAATGCACCATATAGAGACATTAGGTGCATCTCTAACATCTTCTGGAAGAATCTGGGTCCATAGCCTTTTAGTAGCTGTTTGTGGATTTCACAAGCACAGCAATAAAACTACTAACTTATTTAAGATCCATGAAGTTAAATTACTTGGTATAAATAAGCTCAAAGTTGCAAAGTTGACAAGCATCTGTAAACGCTCAAATGGGAACATATCCTTGAACAAGCAGTTCATATGATCAAACCAGATCTGGCTACAGAGATACAGGACAGACAAAAGCAAGTTATCTAGTGCCAGGCTTTGAACAAGCCCTAGTTCAGAGCTGTCTCAAACTGTATCACACTAAACCCTGTTCTGGGATGGAGCTGAATAGATAATTCCTTCAACTGTCATCCTAAAACGACTGTACTGTATCATGCTAGTATTACCTAGAGTTTTTTTGCTCATTTTAGGAATCTGTAGATGATGTGTGTTGGCTATGACGTGCACTGTATGCACTCTGAATTCAAGGAAATTTGTTCTTTTCACTTATGTGAAGCTCATAGTGACCATGGACTTGTTCTTACCCATTACAAATTTTCTAAGTATTTCAGAGCTTTGGCTTCAAGGAAAAAAACCCTGAACTGATGTTTATAGAATTGGCTTTCAGCCCAGCAGTGATCACTAAACAGGTCGTCGAGGGTATGGCTGAGTCTCTGCTGCATACAGGTTCAGTAACCAATTCTCAGCCCAAGGCTAAGAGCCTCAGACTGGATTATGTCTACCGAATCCAGAGCTAGTTCTGCTAGGTGTTACTTGCCTTAGTGAAGGCAAATGGGAATCATTTGAAACAACAGGCAAGCAATAGGAATGATCAGGTATCCAGGAGCTGAACTCATTTTCTTGTCCTCTCGCTGAGCAGCAGGGCCTGCGTTTGTGGCTCCTAAAAGATGTGGTGCTTTAGAAAGGGTGGAAAGAAGAATGGCTCTGTCCCTAGCCTTCTGCAAATCAGTCTTCAGAGAAGAGTACAAGAAAAGTAAGTATTGCTGTTAGAGATGCCAGCCTTCCAGGAACTCCTGGAGTAGTGTTTCTTCACACTGCTCTTTTCCAGGGAAGCCTTTAACCCACATGATCTACCCAAAGGGAAATAAATATGAATTTACTTGAATGATCCTACTTGCCTTATCACACCAGGAGCTCAGAAACACTCCTGGTGCTTGCATGTGCCTCTCAACTCTCCCTATGCAGCAGCAGAGCCTTACCTTCAAACCAAAAATGCCTGTGTGGGGATACTGAGCACCATGTTTGTCCCTTTCCTTTGGACACTCCAGTTTGGAATTGTGCTCTGTGTTGCAGAAGAGACCAGTTTACTAGTGCTCTTGGGTGTTTTTCCTATTTTTGGACTGCAACAGAAAGTATTTTGTTTGGGGTTTGTTTTCCACCACCACCACAGAACTGTGATGCTGTTCTTTTGTTGTTGTTGATCTTCTATATCAGTTGAAGGAATTAAGCAAACATGCTTTATTTGTCAATCTGGCAAATGGAAAGAAAGAGAAAAGAACAAATCCAACATCACAGGATGCTAAGAAAATTACTTCTATTTTTAGCCTGGTACATTTTCAGACATGTAAACACCTCTGTTAATCGCAGACCCTGCGGCACTGCTCTAGGGATTATTGCATTGCTTGGAAAGCTGGCAGCTCTATATGGCATACCAGTGAAGGACTTGACAAGGCTGATTGTGTTCCAAGTTGTTTTCAGCACCAGTGGGAAATGAGGTCTGTGTCCTGGATGTACTGTACAAAACTAAGTAATAATGACGGAGGAAAGGGAGGTGGGAAGAGCAGGGTGCTGAATAAAGGTAACAGGATCTATAAGCATATGACATTTCACTAATATATTTGGCCTCTGGAATTTGAAAAGCAGTTGCATGTTTAAAGTGAGTGAGATGTTCTACTGAGAATGCCTATGTTTCCCTTGGAAATTTTAAATGACTGTCGGGTCCTGAGTACATCTTTCTACCTCTCTGCCCTGGAACAGTAAGAACACAAAATTCTTTATTAATGAGTTTTCCCCTCTAGATACAGGATTTTTCAAATTCCCCTCCATATACTTATGAAGCCTTAAATTTATGTCCACAAAGGTTCAAGCTCTAGTAACAACATTTCAGGATTGCCTTCTCTTGGAAATTCCCTGTAGTAGCAAATGATTTGCAAATACCTTTTTGCTTGTCTTCTTGTCTTCAAATATGAGTTTCCACCTAATCTATTGCTTGAGTGACTTATATACTGTCCTATGAAGTGTACCTTAGAGAGTACTTAATTCAAAACCTGTGTGAGCAGGTGAAACTTCTGTGGTGCTTGCACCTGCTTATCTCACATTTAGAATTGGTTCTGTTCATCAAATTCAATGTTTTTAACCAAACTACTTTAACAGCATTTGGAATGTATTCATCAACCATTTATATGATTCTTTGGGTTTTGGTAGGAGGAGGCAGGTAATATTTTACGGCTTAGAGCTTCAGGAAAACTAGCTTGCTTTCTGTGCTTCATGAACAAACATGCCATAAAAACACCTCAGTGAAACAGATTTAACAACATTTCCTCTTTTTATGAGCACAGCAGTATATTTATGCTAGGTCTGGCTTTGGAGCCTTCTTGTTTTTCTCTGTCATATGGTGTTAAGCATACAATCTCCTGCAGCAAGTGAGCTGTTTCTTCATTCCTAGGACATATCTTTGAGTCTTACAGTGGCAATGCAATCTAAGAATGTGATTGTACTCAAGTGTGCTAGCTCTTAAGAGCTGGTGTTATAAGCCCTCTGACTGAGGGTCTAATAACAGGAAATTTTGGGGAACACAGTCTCAAAGGGAAATTATTGGTGTCATGAGGCTCAGGAATAATCTGTCTACCAGAATAACAAAAGGGAAGCCAGATAAAAGGATGAAAGGATGTGAGAGGAGGTATGGAGGAACAGAGGCTTGGGGAAAATAGCCAGGAAATGAGAGAAGGTCTGGAAGAATATCAGGGGTGTGATGGAAAGAGATTGTGAGGAGAAGTGTTTCCAGAAGGGAGAAGCCTGGCAGAGAACTATGAAGTGGTATTAAAGGGAGTGATGCATGCTCTGGCTTGGGGGCAGGAGCAGACTGAGGCTTGCGATGCAAGCACTCTCCTTCTAGGGCTCTGGGCCAGAAAGCAAAAGGATTTTTATGTTTGAGAGCAGGCTAACAGCTTTTTGTTGGTACACTTAGAACAAAATAGTGAATACGTTAATTCCCATCAAATTTGTTCAGTTAGATCTGAAGAATACATGTAAAAAAAAAAAAAAAAGAGTAGACCATGTTCTCTGGCCCACCAAGGAAGTGACAGTGAAATGACAGAGCTAAAATCTTTCTCAACCAAAAAAAGCTGTTCTTATCCATTGTCTCTACTGAAAGCAGGCCTTTGTTAACATCGTCCCCTGAATCATGCCTGAATATTGGGCCAGGAGGAGCTAGACCTTGTGATGGAGCCTACGAACAGCATGGTTGGTCCATGGTGCTGTTCCATTCCCCAGCAAAGCCATAACCCACGAAAGTGCACTGCGGTTCAGAAACCAATGGGAGAAATATGGCTTACTGCAGAGAAATCCATGTGTCATTCTTGAGCTCTGAAAAAGAATATGAAGTCTTCAAGGGATGATTTTAGTCATTGTAGGTTTTCCTGGTTTCCATTTTCCTGGCATGGAGAAGATCAGCATCTAAAACTTGTGGGGAGATGAGCATAGATGAGCAGAGGGCAAGTCACTCCCAGTTTCCCCTATCAGAGTGGTGATGACCAATTGACAGGGATGCCAAGTCACCAAGAGAGCCTTGGAACAGTTCCAGCAGTGTGATGATTTTTAAAATAAGTTTGAAATACATCAAAAAAGGTGGATATAGAGGTGACAAGTTCAGTATAGGGATAGTCCCTTTCTGTGGGGATCCTGAATATTTAAAGAATTGGTGATGGAGAAGGATTAGATAGAATGGTCCCAAAATGCTGAAGTGAGCATTTATGTTTATTTTGTATATTACTGAGAAATTAATAGGTAAACTGCATTAGTATGTGTCATAGTGTAACCTGCAGGATGGTTTCCTGATGATCTAATCTGGTATCATAGTTGGAGAGTGTATCTATCCCACATGCCCGGTCCTTTACATTGTTTTGGGATGAAAGGGCATAGAAAGTAAATTGTGCACCTCTTTGTAAAATAGCACGAGGACGTACCTTTGTAGATCCCTGAACTGAAGAGTACCCAAATCTTCCCATCACATCCTACGCAGTTGTAGCGTATTTATTTTTTGTTATCGCGAAGCTGAACTTTTTAAGAAAGTAATAATAAATAAATTCATAAGAATCTATTCTGAGAGAAGCTGTAACTATCAAGACCAAGAACTGCTATGATTACTCCACAGACATCAGCACAAAAAAGGCAATATATTCTGCCAACATACATGTAGCTGTTCCATTGCTGTAGGACTATCAGCCCCAAATTGCCATCTGTGTCTCCTGCAGTGTTCAGTGTCCCATGTGGCTAATTAGCTGGCATATGCCATCGTGTGAAAGAAGGAATTGTTCTGTTTTGTTAGAAGGTTTTGGGTTTTTTTTTGTTCAGAATTTAAGATACCTACACTTGTTCATCTAAAAGGTAAAGTATTTATTATGGGGAACCATAAATGTTCAAGTATGACACAGAACAAATAGGACACATAATCTTGACTGTAAAGAATTTATCAATTTAGAAAAAAAAGCTTAGAGGAGTAGGTAGATGACTAGTCATACATTTTCAAAATTGCTTCAGATGGAAAGCTGTGTTTTCAAGAGGAAAAATTCACAAGAAGTTCTTGCTTTGAACTGACTTGGTTTTAGGTAGGAACTGACCACAAGTTTCAGTTCAGACATTCTGCTGCAGTCATGCAAAAGTTACAGTTAGGCTGTTTGGGCTTTTCTTTCTTCTTTAATTCCCCTTCATGAACTGAACTGCAGTCCCACAGATGCAATCTCATCTCTTGCTAATAGGAGATCATGTGGGGTCTCTCGGAAGTTGTAGGCTAAACAATAAACCTTATTTACAGAGAAGAATGTACAGCAAGTAGTCTATAACTCCCAATGAAACACAAATATTTCACCAAAAAGCGATTCACAGCAAATTTTGACAATGGAATTTCATTTCCTTGGCTTTGTCTGTCTTTCCCTTGCAGAAGGGCACTGTCTTCATGCCAAACAGACATCAAGGAGACAGAAGGTTGGGGAATTTGTAGTTGAAAAGATGAACAGAGATGTCTGATTTCTCAAATACTTGGAGCTGACAATAGTGCTAATAATCTGTGGATGTTTTTTAAAGAATTATAACCTGGCAGACACATTCAACTTCTGCTGACTCTAAAAGGTTATTGGGATAAATATATGGTTGCTTACTTTAGCAGTATAAGTTCACCTAAATAATTTTTCAGACCTTAGTGAAAGAGAAAATTGCCCTGCAACAGCTATTATGAACTCAAGAAGCGATGAAATCCTGTCTAGATATATTATCCAATATTCTTATTCAGAATTAATATATATTCATAAGTTTTATGACTAAATTAATATCTACCTATGGCTAAAATGTTTCTGCGGCAAGTACTCTGGGATACAAACCACCATTCTCCGTCCAGAACATAAGGACTGTACTGAGCAATTCCCGTTTCATGCACTGAGACTCCGTTGGAAATAAAAGAAGACCTAGAGACAGCAGGGAAGGTGGGATGCAGTAGCAGGTCTCCTTCTTTAGGAGGAATTTCCTTGTTACTTCATGGACTTAAGAAGTTGGTCTAGCAGAGCTCTTTATCTTTCCAGCTGAATCCCATACATGAAACAATTTCCTAGTGCTTGTGGTTTAGAAAGCAATTATTAGGCCATGCCCAGAGAAAATTCCGGGTAGATCTGAAAACTCTTCAGCAATTTAGCTGTGCTCAGAGAAAGCTAGACCTCTGTAAAGAGCCCCTTAGATAAGTCGCACTGATGTTCTTCTGGGCTTTCAAATGCAGGTTGAAATTTCAGAACTACAATAAATCTGTAGTAATTCACCCCAGCAGCCTCTCTCAGGGGCTTTTATCCCAAGTAGTTTGCCAGCTTTCTTAAATGTGCTTTACAGTATATCGACACTTCAGCTTTTTGGGTATTTCTGTTTCTTTGCCCGTATGAACCACTCCTTAAAATGGCCTGTTTCCCTGGCACCGGGAATGAAACTGGAACAGCTTGTCCTGGCAACTGTTGCTAGCCTACAGTAATTGGATGTATTAAAAATAAAAACAACAACAAAACAATTGTTTTTCCTCATTCCTTCCCAGTACAAATCAATTAGTCACAGCCTTTATTTAGCACATGTGACATTTACCTAAGCAAAGGCAACTGGTGAGCCGGTTATGTGTAACAGTCCTGGGGAGCACAGATCTTACTCATGCTGCAGGCTTCGCTCTGTTGTCCTGCTTGTCACCAAGGGTTAGTCATTATTCAGGGCAGTGCAGGATGTTTCTGGTAACAGGACACAAGTTCTACGAGATCCTTATTGCCACCGATTTGAAAGGAACTGGATGGGGGAACCGGTTTCTTTACTTGCTGTTGGGAGTACCCGCCAGCAGCACGCCATGCAAAGAGCTTTCCCTGCTGGGCTTCATGCCAGGGCCACATCCTCAGCATAAACTGTCACCTTTGTTGCTTGCTGGCTGCTCTCCACCAGATCTCTGTGTGCTCCTGCTCACACGAGTGCTTGAGCAATAAATCACGCGCTCGTTCCTCCTTCATACAGTGCCTGCCCCCCCCCCTCCCTCCTTATCCTCATCCTGGTAATGCTTATCTCCAAGCTCCAGGGAGAAGTGGGGATCATTTTATTTTCTTGACAGACACCTGTCTCATGACATTTGGATGCAGTTGTCTTGGGAATGCTGGTCAAGTCAGGTCAAAATTCATCTGGGGTCGGGGCAGGGAGAGGAGGGAAGGATAATCAGGAAAATCTTGGTTTAGTTTGTGTGGTTGAGGCAAATCTTGGGGAAGTAGAGGCCTTAGGGGACCTGCTGTGGATTCAAATTCATTTCCCTTCTTGGGCTGAGGTCATGTGGAGCTGCATCACCCATGTGTGACAGAAGCACCTTAGCCACCTGGCACATGACAACAGGCAACAGGCAAATGACCTGTTGATATCACCTCTGAAAAAAACATGCGGTTTTGATTCTCTAACCTACTTCTGCTGGTATACGTGTGGGCAGTGGTATAGCTGGGGTCAAGGCACCTGGCTGCCAACATGGTACATGCCCTAATAACTGTTGATATTCTTTTCCTGCAGCCTCCTGCCAGTGTTGTGGCTCCAACTCATCATTTTCTGTGCATTTATTACCAGCATTTAAGAGAGAATTTAGTCAAATGAAATGTTTAATGCAAAGCGTGAAGAATTGTCTCAAGGTTTCCTTTTGCTTCAGCAAGAAATACCAGCAATAATTCTTCATTTGTGCCAAATTGAATTGTTCTTTTGATCTTACACCCATTACTGTCATATGAGACATTATCACTGTCTCAGTTCTGACCAGCCTTGTGTGTTGCCTGTGTTTTGAAGGGTGGTTTCTGTCTGTCAACCGTCTCACTCAGAAAAAGGCTCTTTCTTTTCTCTGACAATATCTTGAATGAAAAATAATGCTTTCACCTCTCAGTTTCATCTAGGTATCACCCTGCTTCTGCAAAGCAAGCTATTTTGGTGCATACATTCACATGAGGACATTTTTTAACTCTATCAGCTGGTGATTAATCATTGCTTAGGTTCAGAATATATAAAAAATTTATTTTTAAGAGATACAGTGCTATACATAAAAACCTCCAAGGGTGACTTTGAAGTTTGAAGATAATTATTTGGCAAGCAACGTGGGGTCTGCTGACATGGTTGGTTAAAGAACATATTGTGCTAATTTGCAGTTATACTGACAGAGATAAGAAGCCTGAACTACAGAACTAAGTACAATCAGGGGCATGTAAATGGGACCTATGTTATGTCTACTAGATCTCCTGAGGTTCTGGCTCTCGTTTAGAGCATTTCTTTATTTAAAGCCCCGCTGTTGAAAAAAAGAGATGTGTTGAGTGTTCCAGAGGAATGTGAAACCTGGAAGACTCTCCAGAAAATTAGATTTCCCTTTGAGGCTTGATATGCAATTCATCTCTTTTCCTCTCCTGGCTAATTACCGAAGGTATGAATTTTATTCCCTATTTTAATACATCTGTCAGTGTTAAATACTTTATTGGATGAATTGAGACGTTCTGAACTCTCAAAGGTTCAGGAAAGGGTGTAGGGCAGCAAATAAGTGTAAGGACATTGGTCTTCTAGTTTGGCCTTACTGAGGCTACCTCAAGATGAACTTTGGTTATTCATGCAGGAGTGATTTAAAATACCTGCTCCATTTTTCTGTCAGACACTATTACCCCAGCAGCAGAGGCAGCAGAAAGGGTGATATACCCTTCTTTTGGCTTCAGAGATCACAGCCTGGTGTATTCACTGAAAAGGCAGTAAGTCTTAACTTTTGGGCAGTAACTCCTGGGAGTGTGGGCAGGCAGCTGAGAGTAATAACCCCTTAAATTATGCCAGCGTACATTGCAAGAACTCATGTCGAGGCATTCTGCATAATCTCAGAACCATATTTTCTAAGGTGTATTTCATTTCATGAAGCTTCGTGTACAGGCAGTATGTTTGCATGTACCTGTGGTCATTAGTCTTCTCATCTGTGCGTGAAGCTGTCAAAACTGCTCGCACAAAATTGTCTTGGTTGCAGCATGGAGGGACTCATAATACTACCAGTCACAGGAATGTCCTGGTGCCTTTGTTCCTCCGCCTTTGTAAAGTGTCTGATAATGGCACCATGCTCCAACGCCTGTCTGGGAGCCCTGAGATGGCAATGAAAAGACAGATATTTCTCATTCATACCAGAGGTCCACAATGTGCCAGGCTTTTGTAATTATCATGTAAACCCCTTGGGGTTTCCTCGGGGTTTTCACAGAAAGCAAGATGCTTCTTTTTCTCTCCCAGGAGCTGGATGCTGCTGCCTTTCACTGATGTTTGTCAGGATGCCGCATCAATAGCTCCCCGGCCCTGCTCTGCTGCATGCTGCTCAGGAGCTTACATGTTTGCCAGGTTTGGCACTTGTGCTAATTCCTGCTCACAGGAGGAGCTGTACTTTTCAGAAACCAGATGCAGAAATCAGATATTTTCTAAAGATACTGTTCAGAAATTGCCAGTATCTTTGGAAAATGTCTCATGGTATGAAAGCTTTGTGGATTAGGAGGCAATGGCTATACAACTGTGACTTTTGTGGCTTTGTTTGTTGGGTTTTTTTGTTTGGTTTTGGCTTTGTTTTTGTTTTTTTTTTTTTGTTAGAAGGTTAATGTTGTGCTATAATCCCACATAATTACTATATTCTTAATAGAACCCAATAAAAAGATTTACAAAACTGTTCCGGAATAATTACTTTGGTGTTCTTTACATAGAGAAAGCAAAAGCAGTGAACAGAATCTAAGAGAGGGCAAGCAAGTGCTATGACAACCCACATCCCTCCCCACCAGCGCTTCCTCTGCTGATCTAGTCCTCAATCAAAAACTTTGAATATGTTTTTGAAGTTGCACTGAGCTCAGTAGACTTGGGACTCCCAGAATTCTCTGAATGGATACTGTTTGCTCCTTAATTCTTGGGATTTCCTTAGGAACTTCTGATTTGATAGAAGCCTACATCTTTCTCATGTCTAAGCCAAACTATTATTTCCTATTTATTATTTTTTGTATGTTTTTGAAAAGTATTAATTTAGGAACAATTGTACTTGACATTTTGCATGAAGTGGAGGAGAAGCTGGCTAGCACTTTCTGTGGCAGATATCTCTTCAGGAAATGCTTGCTGGAAGCATGACTTCAAGGCTTATGTTGATATATTGAAACTGGCCCTTTGGAAAAAAAGTTCATTCATGGCTCTAGTTTTTGTTGTTGCTAAGAGTTTTGTGCTTACTAAAGTGCAGTGTGTGTGCATGTGTGCCAGGACAAAATGCTAGTATCAATGGAATTACATGTAAGGTTTTGCAAATAATTACCAGGACGAATAGTGAACAAGCATGTCAATCGTGACACACATGAATCTCCACTTATGTTCTTATGGCTTGCAGCTGAAGTAATGTAGGAACTAGGGTTAGTAAGAGCCAATTTCAGTTAAACCTTAGTGATCATGCATGTTATCAAATCAATAAAAACACTGACTTTATCTATGGCAGCTTGAGCACCATTGTCCTCAGATTGGCATCTGGAACTGGAGTTCCCTTAAAGCACCTGAGAAGTACAAGACTTTCTTTAACCCATAAATGACACCTTCTTTTTTGCTTCTGGGAGGATGATTTTTATCAAGTCTATTTTCTGTTTTTTGATTCTTTTCCTCAGAAAATGAAGACTATTAACGCAGTCCAAGTACAAAATAAGTTTTGAAAGAGTTTTTTTTTCCATATAATCTTTGGCTGCCTGTGCCTTGAAAGAGTTCTGTTCCCCTCCCTCTATCCTGAAGAACTCTGATAATGGGTTTGAGTGAAGTCATCAGAAAATAAAAACAGTGACATGCATGAAAAATCAGAAGGGTGTCTACTTTTTCTTGGATTGCTTCCTTTGAATAAAGTTTGGAGAAATTTAAGCAAAACCCAATCTTTTCTTCATCTTCCGTTAGGGAAGTTCAGTTATGCATGGGTTATACATGTGTAGAGAAGTTACCTTACCACAAATATAATTTTGCTCTTAATTCTTAAATTAACCATATTGATAGCCATAGTGGATTGCACAATCTGTGTAATCATAACAATTTTTAAATTATCTGTAAGCATGAGCTATAGTTCTGATGAGAAACTTTTATTAGCTCAAGTTTTCAACCCGGTTTAGAATTTTTCTCCTCCTCTCTTTCCTCACCATCAGATTGTAAATACTCCAGTAAAAGAAGACTTGAGATCTACATTTCTTATGAACAATGATCTTGGGAACTTTGTTGGCTTTCTTGGAAGAACAAGTATTTGTAGCAAGAAACCTGGTACTAAAGGCACTTTCCCTCATACCCCTTCCCCTAAACTTCATTCATCTGGGTTCTACCCTGAACCTCTTGGTAGTGACTTTTATACTATGGTTTCAGATGTGTGTGGATTTTTGATGCAACTATGGATGCAGAGGTAGGCATCTGGTAGTTGAGAGTATTTCTAACATACCGTCTCAAGGTGCCTAAGAGTATTTCAGGTGTAGTTTCAAGGATTTTGGTAGACCTGCACCATTTTTCAGGGTAGACTTGCAAGAGACTGTCTATGCTGCACAGTGGTCTGGTGTTCAGAAAGCAAACTTGCTTTCAAATTTGTTAGCTTGCTAGCTCACTGGCAAACTGGCTCTTGAGAATCAGTTAATGATAGCTCATATATCTGAAGTTGGCACTGCATTGTGGAGTGCAGCCATAGCCTTAAGAGCCTTTAAAGGATGAGTGGCTATTACTGATCTATAAAACATTATTGCGTAGCAATTTATTCCACAAAACCAAAATCATACAAGGAGAGACTGTGTTCATTACATAAACCGCACGCTTTGACAAACGAGATTGACATTCTATAAGCAGCACACACAGGAATGAGAACTTTATAAAACAAATCGTGAAAGGAACAAACTGTTACAGTCTGATGTAATTTCAGTAATTTTGTAATCGAGAATTTCCACCCACTATGCGTGAAAGGAAAAGTACACATAGTCCTGCACACCCATTATGTATTGACTTCTTCGACAGTGGGAAGCATGTTAAGCTGTTGAAATGATGGCTTTGGGCCCTTTACATTATTCCTAGACCATTCACAGAGATGTCATTGCTTCCTAAAGTTAGGAAGAGGAAAATTTGTATTTTGATAATTGATATCATCCTAATTGGAAGAAATAAAATTTCAACTAAACCAGAACCAGCTATTTAATTGAAGCTTTTTTTTTTCTCCAGCCAGACAAAATAAGCTGATTGGGAGGAAAACTGCGATAGGTTACATTTGATTCCTTTCAGACAGCAGTAATGGAAACTGTCCTTTTGAATATAATTACATATGTGAACAATCAGTGAGATCTGCCAAAGATTTCATTGCTGTAAAGTTAATCTTTCATCTTTTCAAACATTAATTTATAGATCCAGATCAGTTACGGGAAGACCAACAGCAGCTATGGCCTCAATTATAAATGTTTGTACTACTTGGTAGAAAAGTGTACATGTATATATATACAAGCACAAATACCGGTAATTCAGACACACACCAGAAACTTCTGTACTGCTAAAAGTAAAACCAAACTCATATTTTCCATTTCCATTTTTGAACCTGCCTTGTGTTATACTGCAAATTTTACTGACTTACTAGGTTCAGACACTGCTTATCATTCAAACGGAGGTTATTCATACGAACCCAGCCTGAACATCAAATATTGGAAGGTCAGTTTTTGGCACTGTACTTCTGGAAAGATGTGAACCAGTTGGAAAGAATCTGGAGAAAAGCAACAGTAATGAGTAGAGGTCTAGAAAACTTAATCCATGAGAGAAGATTGAAGGTACCAGGGTTGTTTAGTCTAGAGAGGAGCAGGCAGAGAGGAAAAATTTTAATAGTTTTCAAATATCTAAAAAGCAGCTATGTTTATCTGTTTTCTGAGCCAATGACTGATAAAGCAAGAAGGATTGATCTTAAACTGTTATAAGAGAGAGACAGATGAGACACTAGGAGACATACTGCAATCACATGGACAGAGAAGTACTGGAAGAGTGCTGGAATTTCTCTTTTTTTAAAGAGATTTTAAAGAGCAAGTTAGAAAAGCAGACCTGGAGGAGGGGCAGGGGAAGGAATGGAGAGATTGCACCAGGCAATCTGTTGAGGGTCTTTTGAAAACTCCTTTTTTCTAGATCACATGATCTCATATCCTCTACTGTTATAGTAGAGTATCATGATCCCTTCAGTACCTTTTTGGGCGTTCATGGTAGCTTGGGGAGAGATCTCATTTTCCAGATCAGAATGCACCAGTGGAAACTGTTACCACCCCACATCGTTGCATGGAGTGAGATATCACGTCCTTGTTCTGTGTTTTCAGTCAGCTACCAGATTTTCTTATGTGGATGCTCCAAACCCATTTCAGTTAAAATAACTGAAGTAAAGATCTATTTAATTTGTCTATCTCATTTGACTGAGCAGCTTCTGTCAGTAGGTCTCCAGCAAGATCAAGGATAAGTAGAGGATGAGACTGGGATATTTGGTTGAGCATGTTTTCTTCTCCCCTGTTAACACTTTGTAGACATTGCTCTAACCATAATTGTCCCTGCTAATCTTGCTGCTTTCCCCCTTGCCATCTTTTCTTCAGGGAACAAAGCTCTTTAGCATTTCCTCACATCCAATTCAGTTTCAGACAATTTTTGCTCTGTTGAACAAAACTCATGCATCATGGGTTACACCTCTGACATTTTTTACATAAAGTTAATGTATGTTAGGATAAGTTACAGTCAGTGCAAGACAGAGTGGGGTTAGAGGCTGTCATTGTCCTCAGAAAGAAATGGGCAAGGTAGACGATGTTTTAGAGTTGTTTTAAATATCACGTTCATTGTGATATATTGCCTTTCTGGCAAATGGGGTCCATTCTTCAGGAACTGCCATCATGCAGCTGATAATGCATTACACACAGCAAAATGAGCCCAAGAAGTTATAGTGGTAACTGGCAAGGCCTCCTCTTAACAACCTGTTAATATTTAGAGGATAGTTCCATCATTTCAGTTCTTTGCTAGCCGAAACTCAGGATATAACTTCAGATTCTGGGGAAGAAAACAGAAACTACTAAGACAATGATCAAATGATACTTCTAAGACTCTTACACTGAGACCCCAAAAGGGCTCAGAGGTTGGGCACTTTGCCATTCGGTGAGCAGATTCGAGTTGGGTCAACAGCTGCAAACCTGGCCCCTCTCTTCAGTGCATGAAGAAAGCATCTCAGAGTGGAGGGGGCTGCACATAGTTATGACCTGGACAGAAAGCCACCCCAGCTGGCTGCAGTAAAACAGAACAGTTGGAGGTGTACTGAAAAGCCCTATTTTCTCCTGGGTTATGTTTGGGTTGCTGTGAGGCTCCTGTGGATCTTCTTGAAATGGGGTCCATGAGTGACATGTCAGAGAAAAGAGGTAGAAAGGAGAGGGCAGACGGGGGAAGGATGCTCGCTTGTCTCTGTGAGTGAGGCTACCTGGGAGCTAATCTGAGTCTTACAGCTGTGACATGTACCAGTAGGCAGCTGAGTGCCCTTGTTACAAATTAAAATGCGAGTTACTCTTCTTCCTACATGCTGCCTCTGAGTGAATCTGTAGCTACCGTACCACTGTGGGCTTTGGTCAGAGCTGAAGAGTACCTTCAGCCTTGGGTCTCCCACACTCCAGAGCTAACCTCTACTTTTGGAGTTTTTGGACAGGGAGAAGAGACTGCTGCCTGCCATCATCCTCTTTTCCTCTAGCTATATCTGACAAGGGGGGAGGCCTCACCTGCAATAGGTTTGAAACAAAGGTTAGGAAAATGTTCAGGACTGAATCTTGGGGGAGACAACTGAACAAGGTGCATACATCCCAGAAAATAAGAAAAAGACCCTTCCCCAAATAACCATTGTCTTAGCTGTGTCTGTGCACATGGTTCCAGGTTTTTGAGACCTTGTATCCATCTGCCACGTCTCCTCTCCTGCTTTATGTTTCTGGACCCTCCAAAATTCCCAGGTGTATATAAGCATGACTCACACAACCTCCATCTGCTCTGTGATCCATGTTGGGCATAAGAATCTTATATAACTGCCATGAAGCCAAAGCGCTCTCTTCAAACTAAGCACGGTTTTTGGTCAGTAATATGCCAGCTTAAAGGGATACTCCCATCTGAAGATTTAATTCATAACTGTAACTGTTTGGATGATGCAGAG
Organism: Nycticryphes semicollaris; assembly: GCA_013400055.1. Taxonomy (NCBI): domain Eukaryota; kingdom Metazoa; phylum Chordata; class Aves; order Charadriiformes; family Rostratulidae; genus Nycticryphes; species Nycticryphes semicollaris. The sequence continues at coordinate 598,779 of VXBJ01007796.1, read as the reverse complement.
GGCTATAAAAGTTTGTATGCTTATAAAATATCAGTAACGCAATGGAAGATGAAAATGTATTCCAAAGAGTCAAACTTTTTACAAGAGATTCTTTTACAAGAGATTTTTCAAGATTTAGAATTGTCGTAGAATTTAGCACAACCTTGATCATTCTTGAGTTAAAGTTGCTCTTGTTCTTCATGATATTTGGAATCACTCATTTTATAAAGATACTTTGCTAAATTTGTGAGAGACACTGTACCTAGGGCCTATCTTTCCATACTGACTATGTGTTTTCAAAGGCAAATGCATGCAAAGATGCATTTAATTCAGATTAGAAGTTGAAATCCCTGCCAGATACAGCATAACATAAATGAAGATCAATAAAAGCAAGTTAGAGTGTTCGAAATAGCTATAAAAATGAAAGCGAGTTCCATTCTGTAAGTCCTCAGTTTACACGTTTACTTACAGTTTGCAGATTTGCTCACATTAATCCAATAAAATTCAACAACACAGTTAAAAGTATGTCCACAATTTATTTTAATTAGTTCCTTCTATCTGTAAAGTAGTTCTGGAAACACTGTGTGGTAAGATAGAAGTCAATGGCAAAAGGTGTGTGGCAGGGGAAATCAGTATCACTGCTATTAAGCAGGACATTATTATTCATGTATACTGGTCAGAATAGAAAGACATTTACCAGAGCAAAACCTACTATCTAGAAATACAACTTTGCCTAAAACATTTCAGCAACACAGCAAAGGAGTAAGTGGCTTCAGGATGTGAGAAGTAACTCTGGTTTAACTCAGGAAAGCCAGCTCATTTTTTTGAAACAATTTCATAACCCGTCACTTGCATATAAACTGCAAGTAGCAAGAGACTTATAAGAGTTGTACAGGCATGTTTTGTATGATGAGTAGCCTCCTCCCAGCTGCAGTTTTTGAGGGCAGGAGGAGGGAGCAATAGCAGTGTTCTTCATAGGGTTGCCATTCATACTACAAACAGGACATATATGGAAACCAGAATAGCACTGGTGCTATTCTGAATGTATATTAGAAAGCACCAAAGTGGATATAATTTATCCCTGTGGCATCCAGATGCCATGGAAACCCATCTCATATAAACCAGGATGTTTCTTTTATGATTTAAATTCCATTTCTTCTGGCCCACATGAAGCATATGAATACCACCAAGGGAGAATTCGCATATAAACTACCAAACGCTTCATAGCAATTTCCAACCTATACCAAAGTGACAGTAAGATCATTTGTTTGATCTCTGTCTACACTTTCAATCTCTTAGTTGCTTCAAGAAGCAGCAGAAAACTCTTTAATGTAAAACTTTATGTAAAGCTCTGCCTCTGACATTTTAGTATGGACACTCTTACACAAAACCAGATTGCATTGAACTTCCACTGGATGGGAAAGTGACCAGGACAGAGAGTCTAATGAAGATACTATTCCTTACAGAGAGACAAAATAGAAGGCCCTTAAAATTTTGCTTAATGGTTTAGACAACCTTCTGTTAAATAGCTATAAAACATGGTTTTCAGTCTCTGAAGGTTCCCACTCATTGTGAGAAAAGAATGTAGATAATTAATCTGCTAAAGAGAGGCAAGATAGTTGTGTGGTTGGAAATCTAACTTTAGGAGCAAAGTTTAAACTAAATTATGTGGGAAAGGTAGAAGCTGCATGGCAAACTCTGAATAGTCTACAATACCCTCAAAATTCAGTGAGGACCAGCTGAAGACTTGATCTGCTTTCTTTTATTTTTTCAGAGGTAAATAAGCAAATTCACTAGAACTTGGAGAGTCCTCCCATGAGGTTTCCTTGGCTGAGTTCTGTAGGTTAGCTTCAAGTCACAGAAGACAGATGTTATCTCTCAGTCACTCACTGCCTTCTGGCTGTATTCTTCAGCTCTCTCACAAAGCTGAAGTGAATCTTACTGTGCTCAAGCTCAGAAAACTCTTTTCTCTAAATGTATTTCTTGTTAGCAGATGACTAATCCTCGCCATCTCTGCCTTTCTGTGCTATTAGGAGTTCACTCTGGTACCGTCTGTGTTTTCCTATGTCTCAATGCTGCAACACTTGCATTCACAGTTATTGTGTTTTTTCACTATCTACAGCAGCTGCATGGATGACAGCAATTTGTGGGGGTATAAATACCCAGGGAAAAAAAAATAAGTGCTATGCTTAATGCTCTGGAACACTTTGATGATGGCAACTACATTTTTCTTTTCTTTGAGGTTAGTCAACAGGTATTGGCAAGGTACAGGAATGGACTACTTCTGTCAGCCTGATTCGAGCTATATTCTCCAGCAGAGTGTATTCATTAATAAACTCAAAGCAGAGTTTATTCAATAATATTGTTAAAATATTTGCACAGATATTTTCTTACAAGTTCTGAGACCAATATTCTGTGTTGCCTGCAATATATACTTTGCCTCCAAAGGTTGTTTTGGTAAAAGCCACTCTTCTTTCCTACTTTACTGCTTCACTCCACTGTTATTGAAGGTCTCTGGCAGAGGACCAGAAAAGCAGGCTACTGGGATTGCTTTGGATGCCACCACCACTAACCACCTGCATGAAGTTATTACCCCGAAGAGGGAGAGCAGAGCAGAACACGTGTCTACACCTTGGCTGTTCCAATTCATGCTTAAGCTGCTGATGGCAGTGGGTTCACATTAAGATGGCAAAGTGCAAAGCACATGCCTTTTTGCCTGATTTCCTCCGTGGCATTGGTGCTGTCCACCAGTAGAAGAAAAAGAAGCTATAGAACAGAGAAGACTCATAACATCTTCAGTTGCTCAGCTGTTGACCAGTCGATATGATCATCTGTCAGAGCAACCGCAGTGGGAGATATCACTGCAAGTTGTGCAGATGTATCTGAACATGCTTTGAAGCAGCTGCCTCAGATACGGTCCGAGAAATAGCTGAGGCAGCAGAGAGTCCAGGCTAGGCTGTATTTCCAGGTATTTATTCCGCTTCTTCTCAGGGGGCTTGCACAACCCAAGCAGAGAGTTGTGCTGCCATAGCTACGTAGTAACAGCACTCCTGCTAGTTTAAAGTCAGACTGGGCTTGTGTGCATAAGCTCCAGTCTCAGCCCCACGCAGACAGACCAGCTCTGCCCTTATTTGTTTGTACAGTGGGGTTTCAGTTCCCCACTGGGACCTTCAGGCACTTCTGCAATAGAAATAATAATGAATCATTAATAACTTCTGCTGAATCATTTGAAAACTATTCACTGTGCAGTCAACGTTTATTTATTAGTGCAGAATAGGTGATGCAACAAAAGGCGGCAAATAAAATGAGCTGTGAACTGATTTGGTCCAATTCATTGTACATTTTCTTATGGGGATAATTATGTCTTAAAATGTAAGCAAATTATATGCATTTGTGGTTGGAAAGGTTTCCCTTGCCTCCAAATACCTTCTTAAAATGGCTTTATTTATTAGTCCTCGCATTGCTTTACTATTAATGCAGTACTGATAAAGTGTCTGGAGAGAGGTGGGTTTTTTTCCAAAACAGAGTTATGAGATGTCAGAATTAGTTATGTTCTGTCCTTCTGTTAATATTTCCATGTTCTTTTTGGCATAAATTCATGACAGCCTCCACCTTTGGACCAAAAACAGCTAGATGGAGCTCTTTCCTCTCTAATTAACAGAAGACTGTCTTAAAGAACTAATGTAAAATCTTTGGACCAATCCTACCAATGAAAATACTCTCGTTTTTTAAAGAAGATAGCTCTGAGTAAGAACTATGTGGGAAGATGTTGCAAGATTAGACCCAAAGGCTTAAACTGGAAAGATGTTAATAACGTGCATGTGAACAGAGCTAATTCTGCAGTGCATGGACTATTGACAAAAATGATAAAATGAAAGAGATTGAAGTCTAATTTGAAGGTTTCCTGTCAAGCAGTATCTCTGTAATTTATGTACACATATATACAAAAGATTGGATTAGATGACACGATGATCTTCCTTTGTCTGTGCCTCAATGAATATCAATGTACAATTGTAAGTAAGGATAGTTAAGATGCTGCTTGTAAGAAGCTGAAAGGTCCTATGATCTCAAATAGCCTGGCCAAGAGAAGACTAAACATTATATTGAAAATGCATGAAGCAGAGCAGCAGTCTCATGTATTCGTGCCAGTTACTCTTGCTAAGTTAGGAAAACCTAGCCAGTATGGATATATATTTCCTTTCGTCAACTCTCAGGAAACAAAGACAAATGAAAATGGAAAACTATTTGCCTTAAAAATATGCACAGTAAATATATGCATCATTTATATAATTTTAATTAGATATATTTTGGAAAAGTAAAGGAAACTATAATAAACAAAGATCTGAGGATGTTTACTCTTTGTTTTCCTTTTTAATGCATATACTTATGCTGGGATTGCACTAAAACCTCTTAGAGTCAATGGAATACTTTCCCACTGATTTGGAGGAAGTAAGAATAAACTGTATCACACAATTGTTTTCACAAACAACCCATCAAACTCACTCTTGAAAATGTTCTCCTGTCATCTACTAAGAGATTCTGGTTATAGACAGAGACATGACTAAGCTGCCTGCTTCTGCTTTGTTCTCCCCTTTGGAGTCTACCAACACCGTAAGCTAGCAGAAGGGACAAAGTTGCAGTGGCACTTTGCAGTATCCAAGTATCATCTCAACTTCAGAGTACACAATCATTTTTCCCACAGCTTCCTGCTAGTTGTGCTGTCTAAGACCTGGAGCCTGTCTTCCTAGGCAGCTGAAGGGTGGTGGGTTTACTTGCTTCCCTTAAGTATCTCTATTGCCATGGCCCAGGGTGGAGTACTCGAAAGTGGACCTGGGGATATTCACACTGTGGACCTGAAGGAGTCTGCCTGAGCTGCATAATTCAGTCTTATGCTGTTACAGTCAATCCCAACTACTATCCCTCTTTGCCTGTTTAGCTCCAGCTAACAATAGTTATTGTTTGTTGCCATAGCTCCTACTGGAAAGCTGTTCCAGGATCTCACTGCACTGCAGAACTTTCCAATCTGCAGATAAAGTTTACTAATAGCCAGTGTATACCTACCTGTTTTTGTACAAGTATACCTGAATGCTTAGATAGGCCTTCTCCTTGCATGGTGCTAATGGACTAGAGTCAAACTGTGGTTATGTTACCAAATTAATTTCAGTAATAAGACTGGACTGATAGACAGAAGCAGTCACTGCTGAGACTCCTGTGTTATGTCCTTTACAGGCAGTTTGGAGTTTACTTGGGATATGATTTATTGTGGTTGAATGCCCTCTCCCGCCCCTCACACCACCCCTGCACGTATGGTTCAAAGCTTTCTAAAGGAAATCTGTGCTTCAGACCTTTTCTTCCCGAATCTCAGATGCTTCTAGGAAGTGCCACAGTGTCCATCTGCCTCATGCAGATTCACGCCACTGCTCACAGCAGTTTCCTCACTGCTGTTATCTGTGCAAGTCAAACATATGAAAGTATCACTTCTGGTCCTTGCTCCTGCTATCTCTGTGTGACACCACCTGCAGCTCCATCCACTGCCCTTCTTGTAGACTGCATGATGTCTGCTGCACTGTGCTGCAGGCAAGGAATGAATTCTGTGGCTTAATAGGTGTTCTAGCAGAACAAGCCAGAGTGAACTGACACTTGCACATTGGATTTCTGTGTCTGCTCTCATTACTTTGCTTGGGCTTATTTGACGTTGAGTTGAGACTACTGGGACTGCATCACTACTGGGATGACCAGTAATGGGTGTGAAATTTCCCACTGCAGTGGAACACCACCAAGAATCTCTCTTGTGAGCCAGTGAGAGAACCTTATCATCCTGACATGAAATTTTGCAAGCTGGTATCTGTAATCAGTATAACAGTTATACAAACTTCAAAGCCTGGTCTGTGGCTAACCAGTGTGGGATGGTCAAGTCCACCATGGGCAGGGTGCAGTGAAGCTCTTCAAGACCATTCTCCACACCTGCTTTCTACATATAGTGCAAAAAGGTGACATCAGCAAAATCTTTCAGATTTTTGCAGTCCAGGAGTTGCAGAACTGTGTGTGTCATGGGGAGAGGGATAGGGTCCTTCATTCTCTTCTGCTTCTCAGTGCATGGCAGCTACAATCAGCTAAACTGCAAAGATTATTACCACTTGTTGTTCAGACCCAAGGCAGGCCAAGGTGTCTTGATAGAGTTTACCAAAAGGAGTCATGCCTCCTGAAGCCCTAGCCATGAAGTCAGTGGGGTGCTGGCACCATCTTTGAAAGCTGAACGAGGATCATTCAGGGTACTCAGGCCCTATAGAAATGCTGCATACACATGCATCAATGGATCATGAGTCTGTTGCTGAGACCTACAGCACTGAGAATGGGAATGCTCCTTTGCTGCATGGTTGTGGGAGAACATATTTTGGACTGAAACTCTGAGGAAAAATTTCTTCAGAAAAGTTGTGCAAACCTTTTGTACTCTGCACACAAAACACCCAGGAAGACATGCGTGTTTTGGATGCTATCTGTTCCTTTATTGATGGAGAGAATCTGAGGCAAGATGTTAAAATGTCCCTATCTTTTTCAAAAAAGCTCAACATGAGCCAGCAATGTGCACTGCGAGTCCAGAAAGCAAACTGCATCCTAGGCTGCACCAAAAGAAACGTGGCCAGCAGGTCAATGGGGGTGAATTTGCCCCTCTACTCCGCTCTGGTGAGACCCCACCTGGAGTACTGTGTCCAGGTTTGGAGTCCTCAGCACAGGAAGGACATGGACCTGTTGGAACCAGTCCAGTGGAGGACCACAAAGATGATCAGAGGGCTGGAGCACCTCTCCTATGAAGGCAGGCTGAGAGAGTTGGTGTTGTTTAGCCTGGAGAAGAGAAGGCTCTGGGGAGACCTTATAATAGCCTTCCAGTACTTGAAGGGGGCCTTACAGAAGAGATGGGGAAAGACTCTTTATCAAGGAGTGTAAAGATAGGAGGAGGAGTAATGATTTTAAACTGAAAGAGGGGAAATTTATGTTAGATATTAGGAATAAATTCTTTACTGTGAGGGTGGTGAGACACTGGAACAGGTTGCCCAGAGAAGTTATGGATGCCCCATCCCTGGAAGTGATGGGATGGATTCCCATCACTTCCAGGCCAGGCTGGATGGGGTTTTGAACAATCTGGTCTAGTGGGAGGTGTTCCTGCCCAAGGCAGGGGGGTTGGAACTAGATGATTTTTAGGGTCTCTTCCAACTCTAAGCATTCTATGATTCTATAACAGAAAGTTTAAAAATCAAAAATAAATAACAATCCAGAAATGTCTTTATGGTTAGTCTTCCTCCAGGAGAGGCTACAGGGGATTTCTATAGTCCTAGGGGTTGCTTCAGCTGCTCACTGATAGCACACAACACACTATCCCTTTGCAGCAAAGATAGTTATTTTAGCTAAGTCTTCACTAACTCTCTCTGCCTCCAACGATTTTTCCTGCATATCAGTATGTGCTTTGATTCTGTATCTCTCAGGAAACCACCCCACTCTCTTTGAGGTGAATCTCCTGCCCTCCCAGGTCTTTTGTGGTGTTTTTTCCTTGGGGGGTATGTAGCAGCCAGAATACACATGTAGCTCAGGTGAAAGAGGCTGTGGGTGGGTGGGTGTTTTTTGCTACTCAGCAAAGATCTGACAGGAAAAGGGGGCCTTGAGGGTGGTCTGCTTGCATGTGACACTGCAGGGAGATGGCAGCAGACATAGTGGTGGGAGGGAAGCTTGTTGAAGGCTCTGGTAGTTGAAGCTGCTTGAGGAATGGGACAATCAGTAAATGTTGGAGTAGTAGTCCCACTGTTCAGCTGGCCCTGAATGGTGGGAAGGGACCACTCAGCAGCAAGATTCTCCTCTTATGTCACTCTTATGTCAAAAGCTTTCTCTGAGCTCACAACGATCCCTTATTTTGCTTTCACTTCCTGGAATGTGTCCAGAGGCAGTAGAGGAAGATTTTGATTGCAGTGAGGCATCCCCCCAGGATTTGTCACAAATCTGCTGGATGCCTTGCTAGCACCTGTCAGACTGAGGAATGGTCTGGGTCTGTGTGTTATAGGGGTTGTGCAGAACCCTACTGGGCACCCCCTCCAGTCACCATACCCTTGGAGTTGCTGCTGATGTCAACTTAAAGCCACTTTTTCATCTCTCTCCAGGTCATAAGACACCATGCTGTGGACATCCATTAAAAGTGATGGTGTGTGTGCAAATATGATGGAGAACCCTGTTGTCTCTCCATTTTTCTTCCAGAAATACAAGACCCACAGACTATCCTCTGTTTACAGGTTGCCTGCTTATTAGTAAGCAAAACTACCTCTGTACCCTAGATGCTATGTTCCTAGAAGCACAATTTCTCTAAAATTGTCATTGACTCTTTGGTACCATAATGGATTTCTATGAAAGGGCAGGCATGACCATGGGAAGACCTGAAAGGAGGCAGGCATGCAGAGGCATACAGAACCATGCAGCTTCTTTTTTGGTGTGAGAACTTGTAATAAAGGTGTACTGGAGTGGTAGCCAGCTGCTACTTCAGCAAAGTCCTTGTGTTGTAAACACAAGGAAGCTTTTTCAGCACCTAGTTTTCAGTCTCATGGTTGACAGCAGAAATGGGACCAATACAATTATTGTGCACAGAGCTGCCACTACATCTTTAGATAATAATCCAATACATAAAGGAAGGGGAAGTGACCATGCAAGTATTCAGTCCACAGAAGGCTAAGAAGAATGAAGCACCATGATGTGCTGCATTTCCAGCTTGCCTGGATCCCTGGACTGAGCTAGACACTCCTACTGGGTGGGATTGGATGAGCGGTTTTGGATGTAGACAGTTGTTACATAGAAAAATTCTCTGACATTTGGAAAATAGTTTGCAAAAGTGGTCAGACCATCAATATGCTAAAGTACAGCTCTTAATATACAGCTGTATTACAGCTGCTAGAAGCTCACTCCTCCTCTTACCAGGCTAGAGACATGAGTATGAAACTGTACTCTTATCCATGCTTGAATTAACGTGGACAGAAGGTGACTGTTGCAGGTCATAGTGGGAGTGGCCAAAGTAGGAGCCCTCATGTGCTGTCTGTGGTGTTCACAGTAGGGCTCTCTAGGTCAGTACTGGCCTGGTGGCACTATGACCCAGGGCTATGAAAGTTCAAACAAGCAGCCAACTTTGTGGTGAACTTCCAATCACAGAACTTTTGAAGTTGTCTGTAATAGCCACAGGTCACAGGTTGAACAGGGTTCTGAGCAACCTGACCTAGATTAAGATGTCCCTGCATATTGCAGGACTAGATGACCTTTAAAGGTCCCTTCCAACCCAAACTGTTCTATGATTCTATCTTCTCCTGTCTCCACAGTGAGATTATTTTCTTCAGAAAAACTACCTTTCTCTTCTTGAATTTCATGAAAGGTTTCTAGCAAAATGCTGATACTGTGCTATTCAAGTGCCTAAGTAGTTTTCAGCTTGTTTATCTCACAGTTTTATGAAAGATGTAATTTCCTCGAGTCTGTGAATTTTCTAGGAGAATGGGCAGGTGCCTGATACTTTGACAGAAAAGACAAAGATTGCAAGTTGTAAAAGGAAACAGGGACAAGGTGGGGGTGGTTAGCTAACCCAGAGATGCCTCTGTAGAAGACAAGAGTCATTTGCAGAAACAGCTGAGGCACAGCAATTGTTGATAAATAAAATTGCAGAGATAGCACTCATTCTTCTGCATGGCAGGAGAGACACTTTATGATGTTGTGGGATCTGTGGAAGGGTCAAATGCCTCTTCACAGCATAGATATTCCATGTAACACCTAATGGCAATGTGGCCCACATCCTGGCTCAAAACCCACTGTCTCCATGGAGCATTGAAGCACTTCTGAAGTGATGATTTTGTTTTAGTTTCCACCAAGGGGTGTGGGCACCAAAATCACTCTGCCACCTGAACCAAGATGCTTCTAGGTTGCATGGAGGCAAATAGGAGACTCTCTTCCAAACTGCAGGATTGTTTCAAGCCACAGTGTTGTTGTAGACACACTCTCACTCCCACACTCTCTTCTCAGCCTTCTGAGGGTGAAGGGAGACAAGCTAAGATTTTCACACTGCTGTCCTGGCCTTGTAGCTAAGATGTGGCACTGTAGATTGGTGCAATACATACAGGATCTCTGGTCTAGTTTCCATGCTTACTTTTTCTTCTAATGAATTCTAGTATTGGGATGTTCTTTACATTTGACACACCCCAATATAAAAGTGTTATTTTGACCTGGGAACTTGGAAACATCTATGGGTCAGTAATATGGACATCACTTGTATGCTGTCTCCTCTGAACCCACTATGTTGTGTTGCAGCTGGATGGCTCTTACTGTATCCAAAAATACCAAGGTTGATGGCAAACCTCCCTTCCTATTTATATTGTGCTTTTTTTTTTTTATTTGGCAGTATATGATCCAAGAAGATGCCTCCCAGAAGTCCTATAGTATTGAAATTTGAACAAAAGTAATCTAAGTAATTTGGAACAGTAAACTTATCCCATTGGATCTATGTGCCTTTTTTTTTTTTTCCGTTTGTCTCCTTAAATTATATTTTTGGAACTGAACAAAGTGGGGGGAAAAAGGGACTAGATTTTGTCATTCCACCCAAATGTAACAAAGGGCTGTTGTTTAAATAAATTATTTTTCTTCTTTTTAGGAAATATTGTGAAAAAATTTTGCACATAACACATATTTTAAAAGCAAATCTTTGACATAGAACTATAATTATTAAAATAAGAAATCAAAATTTCCCAATTTGGTGTCTGGCATTTCCCCTTCACTACTTTGTATCTTCCAGTTGGATAAGCATCAATGAATCATCACAAGGTGTTTGCCTGAGGTTCAGCTGTGTGATCACATCTAACTTTTTTCCTCAAAACCTGAAGACTTAGCTGGAGCATAAATTAAGAGTTTCATCTACTTCAACCATTAAGCACAAATAATCAAGTTTTATGTATCTTTTTACACTTGTGTGGTGATAATCAAGATGACATTTTTGCTTGTTTTGCTCTTTTGATGCATTTCTTTGGAAACAAGATACTCCAACACTTTACGATGAATTGTTGCTGAGATTTTGCAGACTATCAGGTCCCAAGAATCTCCTAAAATACCTGGAAAAAAGTATTTACAATCAGACTTTCTTAATCCTAAATCAATTATCAAGTCCCATTTCTATATAGGCTACAAGAATCTTTGGGCTAACAAAAGGGTGACAGGAAACCAGAGACACAGATATCTGGATAAAGTAAGAAGGGATAAACCAGGCCTGAGTGATGTTCTGCAAGACAAGGAAAACTAAATGCTGGTTCAGAGATCAGAAGGACAGATGAGAAATAGTACTGCATACTGCCTCCTCTTTGCCTTATTTATAGTAGGACATGGTGTGAAGAGTTCCTGGATAGGTGTGGGTCTTGCAGGAAGCTGCCAGTGGAGTCCAGCTACATGTGCACTGGGGCAAACAAGGCTCAGGGGCTCCATCTGGAACACAAGGAAGTTGCTTCTGGCATGCAGGCAGTCCTAGTTGACTGACAGAACCATAGGAGAGATAAATCAAAGTAAATCAAATTTTTTAAGCCCCTGTGTTGTCAGCGCCCTGCTGTGCTGGTAAGTCATCGTTGGTGTTTTTTTTTTTTCTCCCATTTTGAGAAGCACAAGGAATATGCTCCAGTATAGCTCACGAAGCTGCTGGCTCCCCCTTGAACCCTTTTCTTAGGACCTTCTGTCACACCCCTGGGGGAAGCCGCTAACTTATAATGGCAGTGGGGATTCATGTTATTAATTAGTCAATAAGAAATTAAGCTTAACTTGTATTCCTATATTTATCTACATTAACTCATGGGGCTAGAAATGTTATGCTTGTCATCATTCTCTTTCTCTTATTGTTTGTAACACTCATTTGTGTTATTTCCTATGCTAAAATGTAGGATGTTATCAGATGTCTGTGGAATGGAAGTGAGCGTGTCTATAAAGAGATATTCTACATAACTAGATGCTTCTCTGAGGTGTGGGAGTATACTGACATAACTATTTGTGCATCTGAGCCTCCTCTGATTCCTTTCAGACCCCTTATACCCAACATGCTTCAAGTGTGAGAGTATTTTTGAATTTGTAGTTAAATAGTAACCATTTCCTATTTATTGTCTCAGATAACCTGGTTGGGGATAAAATGAGGAAAACAAATGGTGAAGATAGTATGCCACAATGAAAGCAGAAAGATTTAAAAAGTTGCCAGACTAAAATGAATCATTCTTATCCAGGCAGCAGCCAATATCAGATACTTCAGGAAAATTCATATCTAACATCCACAGAGTTGGTTTCTAATGCTGCTGATGGTATTTCCTGGTTCATTAATGATCTAAAAAATTTCCTGTCCTGAAAAATGAGTCCTAGAATGGATCAGGATGTACTAAAATAGAAAATCAGGAAGACATTTCTACAAATGGAAACATTGGGATTAACTTTTGTGATGATGGTGACAGCTGTGAAAAGCCATCATTGGCCCTACCTGTAAATTAACACATCTGCACTCTGTTAGGGAAATGTGGCCCTATTCCTTGATTTTCTTATCTTATTAGATTGTTTCTTCCTTCGTTCCTTCCTTCTTCTTTCCTTTCACTCTCTCCACCCCACTAAACAAAGGATCTCATCAGGGTAGAGAGGGTGGGCAGGAAGAGAAAGAGAAAAAAGCTAGTGGAAAGGTATGGCTGGGCAGGCTGGTAGGCAGATTAGCCAGGTGATGGATAATACTCAGGAATGTTTGTGCACTGTGCCTCCTTAATTGCTCTCCATGAAGTACTGAACTAAAGAAGGAAGGGCTGATTTTACTTTAATCTGCTCACATGACTACGACCCTTTTCCTTGCCAGCTTGAGCTCCCTATCATTCCATCAGTGAATATTGTCGCTTTTCCTGCTTTTTATGTATCTTATACATTTTGCTATTCAGCTTTCTGAGTAATGATAGCAAAGCAAGCTGATGGATGCAAAAGGGGAGAGCAAAATGCATGCTTACTATTCTTGAATTACATGCTACCTGCTAGAGTGCAGTACAAAATACTGTCCATGTTATAAAATCAGAGCATGTCAGAGTAAATTATTAGTGAAAAACTTATCCCCCACAACTCCCCTACACTCAATTCAAGTCTTAGGCAAGGCCCTATATAAATATTTGATGTATTCAATCTGTCTTTGACTCCTAATGAAGAACAAAAATCAAAGTTTCAGTTAGGCATGTGGTAAAGAAACAGAAGGCAGCAATGGGCAGGGTATAGGCAAATGTAGGGTTGCACAGGTATGTTCTTAATTCTTTTTTTCCATGTCAGGACTACAATTTTCCCAACAGCCACTAATGACTGTGCCCTCCCTGAGGGGCTTCCTATAGAGGCTCCGTGCCTCTGCAGTCAAAGCTTTAGGGTTAAGCAAGACCAAGAGCAGAGCAGTGAGCTCCCTGCTCAAGGCATCTTTGTTGCCCTTGTTTGTGGGCTGGAGGTGAGGATGAGTTAAAATACGGTCTCTGAGCTGCCTGGCAGAGGCAGAGTGCTTCTACTCTTTCCAGCTGGGACCTGAACATTCATTTGCACAAGTGAAGGGACCTTTTCCTATTTTAGATTGTGCAACTTAAAGTGCATATTCAGTAAAATGACTTGGATAGTTGCAGTGCAGTCCCACTTTGTTAATTAAACCGGAGTTGTGTTTAATTCATTTTGACAGCACACTTCTTCTCCCTGTTATATTCGTAACAGCAGGAATCTTACTCGCTGGCTAATAGTTCCACAGAAACATGCAATTACAGAAATTGCCTATCAGTCTTCATGTCTCTTGCTGTGGCCAACATAGTGAAAGCGCTGAAACTTATCTGACCAGATGTGAACTGGGTGTGTGCCATAGAAGGTTTCCTGTCCCTCCAGGCAATCACAGGCAGCACAAATTTGTGTGTCAGGAAGGGGACAGAAGCGTAGCTACAGATGTTCTTAATGGCTGTCAAATTCCTCAATCCTATTTAGAAATAAGCACTGCTCTCTCTGATCCCTTGGGCTAGCTCTTAGAGTAGACTTAAGTAGTTACCTAACATAACAAGTGAAAAAGAGAGTAGGTGTGTGGTGTGAATCCATGGTGATGCACAGACTAGATGTTAGACAGCGTAAGAAGATTTCTTGCCATCTATCAACTAACTGAAAGAATAATAACCAGAGAAAATGCAGGCTGGTAGGAGAAACTGGAATCTACAATAATGTATCCATTGTGACCCATTAAAGAAAAGTATAAAGAGTAGTATCTGATTTCCTTCTATCCTTATCTACACCTTCTGTGTCTGTTCATTCACCACCACAGCCCTACACTGCTCTTTGAACAAGAGTCCATAAGAACATTCACTACCCCAGAAAAATGTTTGAAAGTGCTATCTTTGTCCATTATGCACATCATTTTAATCTATACCTGAAAATGTAACATGAGAACACATTAGATGCCATGGCATCCCTGTGAGACAGGAAAGGGTTGTCTTTATTTTGCAAAGAAACAATAAACAACAGCAATTATTAATGCTCAGGCATAAACCTACAGCATTAATAGAGAAGGATAAAGCACATTGTAGCTTTCCTCTATGCAACTGCCATATTCTTCCTTTTAATATATTTACCAGTTAAAAAAGAATGAGGAATCTGAGCTAATAAAATACAGGAAATTATTCATGTAGGCTAACCACAACCTCGTACGGCTGGTCTCTCTAGACACTGAGTGGAGACAGTTAGGATGAGCTGCCTGCTGAAGGAGACTTACTCCCTCTCTCTTTCTGTCTGTCTCTCAGCATCGGAACATGGGTGGCCAATCACACACGGCTCACAAGCAGCTTGAAGAAGACACCCAGATTGGGCAGGAGCTGAGGCCAGAGGGCAGTCCAGACCCTGGAGTGAGAAGGAAGCTGCAGGCTCCGGCACCAGCCTTTCATGTCCTTTTCATATCTGTCCTTTCTGTCCTTTTCACAGAAAAGCAATGAGACCCTTGGTCAAAGCGATCCCCTTCCTCCTGGGACCAGCCCTTGTGTTCCTCTTCTCCTTGGATCTCCTCTGTATGTGGTGTGTGCTTTATGGCTCTTGATCATGCAAATATGCTATGTGGCTCCCTATAGGCAGGAAGACTAATTGCCCTGGAAGCTGTTAAGAAATTATGCTTAAATGAGCAGGGATACTTTCTTCAAGGTGATATATGACATTTTTTAAAGACATTTTAGTTATTTTAGACTTTTAATTTCAATTGAAAACAATTTTTTAGAGAATATGAGTCCCTGACAATATGAGAATTAAGCACCCAAATACCTTTAAATCTGTGGTTTTTAATCTGTGCTGAATATGCATTGTTGTCTTAGGTGGAACAAGACACTTGAAGGTTTGATCTAAGAACCCAGCTGACACTTATCAGAGATAGTCAGGTGCCTGGTTTTTCCCAAGAAAAGTATTTCCACATTTTAAAGTAATTAAACTAATTACTTTCTCTAATGACAGAGTTGAAGTGACAAATATTTCACAAGTTCTTGCACTTTCTTCTCTGACTTACTCACTTTTTGTGTCTGTTTGTCTTAGTGAGCAAAGAGAGCCGGGACATCGCTGCAGACGTAAAAGCGCAACCTTTTGTTTTTTCAGTATACAATGACTTGCTTGGTGCCCTGGAAATTTATTTCCATGACAGCCTTCTTGAATGGCATATTTGCCATTTTCAGTTTACTCTGTGTGTGTTTGCGTATGCGTGTGTGAGCGTGCGTGTGCGCTGGCGGGTGGGTGTGTCCAGAGAACAATTCCCATTGATGAGAAAGGCGAGGAGGAGGTATTTAGGCGATGTTGTGAAAGACTTTGAAGGAAATAGTGCGGTTGTAGCTGCCAGAGTGAATTAATTATTAATGTTTATAGCTTAAAAGATTTGAGAAGCCCAGCTGCTCAGGGTATGTGTGTGTTTATGTATGTGTGTGTGTGTACATACGTGTGTGTGTGTGTGCGTGAGTGTAAATATAAAGGTTAATGACTCATGCTGTGTTTAGTCAATGAA
Organism: Nycticryphes semicollaris; assembly: GCA_013400055.1. Taxonomy (NCBI): domain Eukaryota; kingdom Metazoa; phylum Chordata; class Aves; order Charadriiformes; family Rostratulidae; genus Nycticryphes; species Nycticryphes semicollaris. The sequence goes on along the minus strand of VXBJ01007796.1, from coordinate 582,761 downwards.
TGAGTAAAAGTGCCCAGGCTTCAAGCAACAACTAGCAGACATGCCTGAGAATATTAGCCCTGGTAATCATCATCCCAAAACCCCAAACCATGACGTTTCACTTGCTTGGGACTTTCTGGGAGCCCTGATATGATCACTGAAGTTTTATAGGGTCCTCTATGATGTGACAAAGAGATATATTGCTTTTCTTTTTTTCCTTTTTTTAATTTTTTTTTTTTGGCAAAAGCATCATGCATGCTTACAGGTGAAGGTAATGCTTAAGACAGCAGACTTTGTTTTATTCCAGAAGCCTTGTAGCTAGTTTGAAATGGTAGAAGACTGGTGTTCCCAGAAATGACCTGTATTTAAGGAAACAGTTGCACAACTAGCCAACATCCAGCTTGGCATGAGAGCTCATTTTGTCTTCATTTCTGAATAACTTATGGAAAAAATTCATGTTCATGTGGAAAAAACCTCCCTAACCCAAGCAGAGAGAGGTAAAGAGTTAAAAAA
>VXBJ01007796.1:507918-582233 GCA_013400055.1 Nycticryphes semicollaris | reverse complement strand
AAAAAAAAAAGCAGCAAAGAAGCAAGCAAGCATTAAGACACTATAACTGAACATGAAAAGTTCTGAGAGTTCTGATTTTTATAATGAATTATTTATTTGCAAAAAAGAAATGAAATCATATGTGTTTTGTTCTCACTCCTTCTCCAGGACTAAGAGATTTTGCTAAGCCCAGAAGGCCTAGGTCTTACTCTTTGCTTAAGTGAATTTGCATCTGGACCTCCAGCCCCACAAGGAGCACGTCTGAAGGCTCTGAAATCAGTCATGTGTTCTCAGACTCTCCAGCTGAAGCTTTCTTATCTGTATGGGATCCTGAAACATGCACTGAACCTGGTATTTGAAGCAATGCATAAACTCCTTCTAAACCACATTCTCTTTATACCAATAAGTATTTGAGAATTTTCTCTCTAGTGAGAGGAAAAGGTTCAAATATTTTCAGATGGAGGAGGAAATTAAACCTCATATTCCCACATCTTGGATGTCTGAAAAAGTAATGATAGGTGTGGTTTTTTCCATGCCATTTTTGTAATCAATGGCTACACCTATCCTTTTTTTCCATTACCTCATTGTTGCTTTTAACTACCTTACTTGGAAATAAGTAAATGTTTCATTTGTTCTAAGGTTTTGACTTTATTTTTCCCACTTGATCTTTTCAACAAGACTAATGGGATGCTTTTATTTGTTCATGTCACAGCCTCCCCCAGCTTTTGCTCTTAAAAACTTGATTGCACCTGCTATATTTTCCTTGCTTAAAACTGTACCAAACCAGAGCTCATTGCTGTCCAGAGCATGCGGTTCCTGACTGTGCTCAGAAAGTATCACACCAGAAGTGGCTGCAGAGTGGATAGAAAGGACTCATCCTCAAAGTTCTGAGGTTCTGACTTGGAGAAAGAGCAAAAGCCAGACTAAGAGAATTTCAATAATCCTTTGATGCTTTATATCAAAATAATTTTTAGAATTTTAACATTTTATATATATATATATTTACGTATATATATGTATATATAGGAAGACTTTTAGTAATCAGCAAATTCCAGTTACGTTTATGTTTCTTTCTTCTCTGTCACTTTGCCAGGTTTAATTAGGGATTGAAACTGAGAGTTGTAACCCCCTGGCATGAAAGGTTCATGTATAAGTAATAGGGGCAAGGAGAACTGCAGATTCTGCTCTGGCAAACTCAGCCACAAGCGCTCCTGGGCCTGGAAAATCAAGGAAAGCACAGACAGAAGGTCTGCAGCTGAGAAAGGCCCCCTAGCACTGCAGATGTAGAAACTGAGTACACCCAGCTGGTGTAGAAGTGGTCAGCATCCAGAATTAGCATCCAGAATGCAATGTGTGCTTGCAACATACCGGTTACTGTTCACAGGAGGATTAAGTATGGCTGCACCTGAAAAGGTTGGAAGTTAGAGGATAGTATGTTGCTATTACATTACAATTTGCAGCTCCAAAACTTGGCTGATCAGGCTTCTGAAGTCCAGATAGTCAAATTTGTGCTGTTTATACATATAATATACACAACATCCAGAAGCTCATCTTCTGCTATCTCTTCATTTTAATATTCCTGCCTGTAGGGTAAGGTCAGCAAGGCAAGCATCAGTGAAAATTAATTCACCACTCTTCCCTTCTAGAAAGACAAAATTAAACTTTAGTTTGTATGTGTTTATGCATGTGCTTGTAGAGATGAGCCAGCCACCACTATTGTGATAATAAAGATATGCTTTACTGAAATCTGGGGTGGTTGAGGGCAGAGGTTTACTGAAAGCTAGGGAACAGCGCTGTGGGATGAAAATCAACATGATGCGGAGGGGACATTGTATTCCTCGCCTAAAGGGTTTTCTTTAAAGCCTCTTTCCACACAGAACTGTCCTGACATGTCAGAGCTGAACAGTAGCAATGTACCAGATATCATTACACAAGTGTTAAAAACGTAAACAATGCAATGCCAAACATGCATCACATGAAGGTGAAACCTGCTGAGCTTACGCTCGTGGAGGCCTGACAGCAAGTGTCAGTACCCTTGGAAAGAGGGAGATGCCTTACACATTGTAAGGTCATAAATACTAGCTTCTGTCCTCAAGCTTTATCAAGTAAAATTTCAAAAATTGCTGGGAAAATTTCTTCAATATCCCTAAATGCATAGATGGGGTGTTCAGGAGCTTGGGGAGTCTACCCAGTCCATACACAAGATGTATTTAGAATCATAGAATCATATGATGGTTTGGGTTGGAAGGGACCTTAAAGATCAAGTTTCAACCCCCCTGCCATGGGCAGGGACTCCTCCCACTAGACCAGGTTGTTCAAAGCCCCATCCAGCCTGCTCTTGAACACTTCCAGGCATGGAACATCCACAACCTCTCTAGGTAACCTGTTCCAGTGTCTCAACACCCTCACAGAAAAGAATTTCTTCCTGATATCTAATCTAAATCTACCCTCTTTCAATTTAAAACTGTTACCCCTTATCCTATCACTACAGTCTCTGATAAAGAGTCCTTCCCCATCTCTTCTGTAGGTCCCCTTCAGGTACTGGAAGGCCATAATAAGGACTCCCCAGAGCCTTCTCTTCTCCAAGCTGAACAACACCAACTCTCTCAGCCTGCCTTCATAGGAGAGGTGCTCCAGCCCTCTGATCATCTTTGTGGTCCTCCGCTGGACCCGTTCCAAAAGGTCCATGTCCTTCCTGTGCTGAGGACTCCAAACCTGGACACAGTACTCCAGGTGGGGTCTCACCAGAGTGGAGTAGAGGGGCAGAATCACCTCCCTTAACCTGCTGGCCACGCTTCTTTTGATGCATCCCAGGATGTGGTTAGCTTTCTGGGCTCGCAGTGCACATTGCTGGCTCATGTTGAATTTCTCATTCACTAACAACCCCAAGTCCTTCTCCTCAGGACTGCTCTCAATCCAATCTCCACCCAACCTATATTTGTACCTGGGATTGCTGTGACCCAGGTGCAGGACTTTACACTTGGCTTGGTTGAATTCCACGAGGAACATACAGGCCCACTTCTTAAGCCTGTAAACGATTGTGAAATACTACCTTGGTATCTGAAGAGATGTGGGCCGTCTTAGGTTTTCACAGCAGTACAAATCCCTCTTCAAGTTGCTTTGCGTTACAATTACACATACTGTTTACATGGTTGTTAGCAAAAGCAAATTAAAGTTATAATAAACCCACCTTCACCAACATCTGACCACCTCCAGACAAACGGTGGCATGAGCCATCCATGCTTGTTGATCTGTAATTCCTTCACTCTCAGCAGCTGCTTGCTCTCCTCCTGCCCTCTCCTCCCAGGGCAATTCCCACTTGAAAAGCATCATATGTCTGGGACAGACTTTTGCCATCTCTGCTGCTGAGCTCTCTTTTGCCACCAGAGACTCAGTGAATCATGACAACCCTGCTGCCAGCTGTGCAGCAGCCTGTTTCTCCATGCAGACCCCTCTAGCCATATGGCCAAGAACTCACATACTTTGCCAGTTTTTTCTAAGTTCTTATTTAGCCAGTTAGAAAGCAAAAGCAATCAAAAAAGCATTTGTCACTTTTGTGCCTGAAGCATTTAAAAATTGTAATGTCCATCGAAATATGTCACTAACAGAAAAGCAAGAAGGTAGCTGAGAGAAGTTTGTATACTTTGTAGAAATAATAGTTAACATCCATAAATAAAGTTTAACACAATTCTGTGACTAGGTTTTGGGTAGCAATTCTGAGGTATACGAGAAAAGATAGAAACATGAAGGAATGTACTGAAATAAGTTTCTATACTAAACAATGTGATGGCAGTAAATGCTGTGTCTCTCTTTCAAAAATATCATAAGGGATGTTCGTGAGATCAAAACCAGAGAAACCAGTTCTTCAGTAACTAGTAAATTAATTGGAGCAGTAATCAAAACTAGAATTATAAAAGGCTGTGGTGAATGTAATGTAACAGGGGCAAATAAGCACGGCCTTTGCAAAGGAAATATCTATTTATGAGAGTCTAAGCACAACAGCAGATTCCTAGGGATGGGAGTGACCAAAAAAAAAAAAAAAAACCAACTGCATTTTACGTGACAAATGGATATTTGGGAAATTTGGATCCTTTCAACTTTTTATTGAAATGCCAGAAACTCCTGGTGGACAGGAGATCCAAACACACAAGTGGACTTCAGCTATCTCAGTAGAGTCTTAAACCTTGGCACACTCCACGCCAGGGAAGCACCCTGACTCTGTAGCACTGAAAATCTCCCTCCCTTGCTCTCTCTCACACACATACACACACATACTTGTTTTTGTCACAATGTCATGTGATTTTAACATACATGGAAAGGTTGCTACTGAATGTTTCTCTCAAAAGGCAGGACATAAGAAATAAAAGTTGAATTCCAAAATAAAAATGTTTTGTTGAAAAATTCTAAACCATGCTTAATAAAAAAGCGCACAGTCACATAATCACAGAATGATATGGAGTTGGAAGGGACCTCTGGAGATCATCTAGTCCAACCCCAGTGCCAAATCAGGTCCACCTAGAGCAGGTTGGACAGGAACATGTCCAGGCAGGTTTTGAATGTCTCCAGAGATAGAGACTCCTCCACCTCTATGGGCAGCCTGTTCCAGTGCTCTGTCACACTCAAAATAAAGAAGTTCCTCCTCATGTTTAGATAGATCTTCTTAATTTTTTGTGCCCATTACCTCTTATCCTGTCGCAGAAACACTGAAAAAAGCCTGGCCTCACCCTCTTGACACACAACCTTTAAGTATTTATAGGTGTTGATCAGGTCCCTCCTCAGTTTTCTCTTTAGACTAAAAAGACCCAAGTTCCTCAGCCTTTCCTCATAAGACAGATGCTCCAGGCCCCTAATCATCTTTGTAGCTCTACAGTCCTGACATTCAAAGTGCTTTTATTAAAGCCTGTCACAAAATGTTTATTATTGTAACTATGGCAAATAATGTTATCTATTTTGCATTAAGCAGAGCTTTTAGGGATTGCTGAAATCAAAATTGACTGTCAGCATGCAGGAAAACATTTTTTTCACCATCCGAACTGTAATGAACATCTCTGCTTATATTGTAACATCAGTAATAGAAATCAAACAATACTAAAATAGACAAGAAGATGGAGAAGAATATGGTTATGTAAACTGAGAGTATGCCAAATGATGGTGGTCACATCTAAGAACAACAAAGCAAAACAAAACAAAGCCTGAGTTGAAGTTTTGTGGCAATGGGCTAAAATCACGAGGATTACGCAGAAATCTCTGCGTTGTGAGAGCGTGAGATAGTTCATGCAAGGAAGTAAGAGGGACTAGGAGACAGAGATAAAATATTGGAAATAAAAATAGAGAGAGAGAATGTAAATTGAGAGTTTCCTTTCATGGATCTTATAATACAAGAGAAAGGGGATGGCCTGTGAAATCCGGAAACGTGGTTTAAAGGAAATGCTCTTTATACAACATGTAATTATCTAGTAGGAGTGATTCCTAGATGATTATTGAGGCAAAGGTCTTAGCAGGATCTGAAAAATAATTAGGCTTTTATATAGATAATAAGAACATTCATAGTTAATTAGACAGGGTAAGAAATGTACAGGGTATACCTATTGTGTGTTATGGTGTAAGAGAGCTACCAGTTAGTGGAGGTTAGATGGATATTTCCCCTATGGCTAGATTTTTCTGCACTTGCACATTCTATGTTTTCTTTCACCTTCTTTGTGAAATATTTGCTGTCAAACATAGGATGACAAACCAGTCTGTGGATCAATCCTGTGTTCTCACATGGTAATTCCTGTCCCACAAAGACAGTAAGGTTAGAGAATTGTATTTGATTCTAAGATACATGATTCTATGTGTCTGATATCCTGGAACTGGATCTGAAGAGATGAAAACCTATGCAAAACCAATATTTTGGTGTGCCCATGTGCATCTCTTCTGCCAATTCTGAGAATTGTTGAGACCCTTGTAACCTTGGAAGATTTAGCCTTCTGCTGAGCGTGGACAAAAATGGCTGATGCCTTTCAAAAAACTACTTCTGGTTGGATCACCATGGGCTATTTGTCTAAGAATGTTTTTCAAAGGCAACAACTGGAGACTGAGCCAGATAAGCTCTAGGACAGGGCATGGCTGGGACTGATGGCAGCAGAGGTGACAACAGTTCAGAGGACACCAGCAGTTTACCAAGTGTCTTTGGCATCTCAGCCTGCACTGTACCTGAGGAGGCACATCGCAGCACTCCTGGGGTCTTGGTTCCCTGGGTTCTCTTCATAGAAAAGCCCCAAAACCTGTGTCTTGTTTGCAAAAGCAGAGAAGAGGAAGACTGATATTTTTCTGCATCTCGCCTCAGCAGAGCTGGGATCTGACTGTACCACTTACCTGGAAATAGTGTTTGAGAAGAAATTGCTTATCTGATAACAAAGAATGTAGTCTTAGAAATGAACCAGATAATTAAAATCATTAAATTGAAATTTAAAAAAATGTAAAATTACTATCCTTGCTAAACTTGCTTACATCCAGCATTGTCAAGTGGATTACAATAAATATTAAAGAAGACCCTGTGCCTTTTATGGGTCATTTCATGTGTCTTATTGAAGGATCGGTTATGGTTAGATACGGTTGTCTACTGGCTGTTTTACCAGCAGTCAGGCCTCCTGTGACTTTAAGATTTTTCGTAGAATATTATATGGGATGTGAAAAATTCAGTTTGTAACTTCTGAGAAGCTCTGTTTGCTCAATATTTCATATTTTTTCTGTGGTCAGGCCTAGGGGTAGTAACAGAGAGCACTGTCTTCTACAATCCTCTGAAGAAGAGATTTTCTACTCTGAAATGCTTATGTTAACTTTTTAATAAAATCTTCTTTTAAAAATTACACTGTGAAAGTAATGTTGACAGCATATGTTTGGCCTTAAAATTACTTAAATTCTTACAATAACTTTTAAAAGTGTATTTTCACAGCTTATATATAGTAAAAAACCTGTTGATCCCAATTGTCACTGTAATACCATTCTCAGTTGTCATAACAATTGGATACAACATTATAAATAACCCTTACAGCTTAAAATGTGTCAATACACAGACAAGATATGCATAGTTATACCAGACTAATGTAATACAACTTAGTTAAAATGTTTTTTTGTTTCACGAAATCTGACTGATACCTACATAGCTTATGAAACTTGTCATTCACATACCATAGATGTTTCTGTGTAGATTAAGGCTTAAAATCTGCAAGGAAAAATATTAAATCTTTAAATGATTGAAAAGTAACTCTGATGTTTCTCTGCATATTTCCACAATAATAACCAGGCTAATTCTGGAATTAGTCCTCAAATAATTCAAGGAAGTTCAGAATTGACATTGCAGCCTTTAGAGTAAAAACTGCTTGAGTTGTCCAGTCACTCAGGTGTAGTCTTTCAAGTTGTTCTTCTAAGGTTAAACGCATTTTTAAAAATCTCCTTGAAAATGCTTTTGAAATTAAAGGAATAAATTTTATATTGGCATCAACACTTTCAGTAAGGCTCAAGTCATTTGCTTGTTCCTATTGATCAAGTTACAATAAACTTAAAGAAACCTCCTAATCCATGAGGATTCTGATTGGCCTTACTGAATAAGATACTGCTTACCATCAGGTGAGTGAATCAGAGTTTTTACCAAAAGGTTTTCATTATTTTCCTTTTTATTTTTTTTTTCTTTTAGCTATTTTAAATGCTATTTTAACCTTTATTTTTAAACATACATTTTCCATTTCTTTTAACATCTTTGTTTAAATAATCCATTCTCATGGCTTATCTTTACTCTTCATTACCCAAATGTAGGCTGATGATCTTCCACTGAGCTGGGGAACCTAAAAAGAGTGGAAAATGTCTGTAGGAGAAGGGAGAAGGCAGCAGCAATTCCAGAGTACTATTACATGTTAACGCCGGGCAAATTTGTCTATGCTTCAAAGGTTTCTGAGCCAAAGGTGTAGAGAGATGATAATTTCCCATTTCCCTCATCCCTCTTCATAAGTGCCTGGTCATATCAATATAAATTATACGAGACTATATTTCTGTGTATAAGGTTCTCTGTTTTCATAATCGTGGTTCTTTCAAGCTATTGCTTCATCCTCTGTTTGGTTAAATAACATGCTTTATGCTTTTAAAATCTGAGCACTTTTCTTTGTCTCCTACAGAAACAAATGCTGAAGAATCTCTTGGTCCCTGAAAGTCCACCTTGGTGCTTTTCCTGATGAGAACCAGGCTTTCCTCAGAAACAAAGGTTAGTGAGCTGATCAAGTAAACTACATTTTGCTGCCTTGCTGGGGATTAATCCTTAATCATGCTGTTACATCGGCACAGCTGGCCCCAGCCCCACTGAGCAGTGCCAGATGTGGGGCTCTGCCTTGCAGGCAAGGGACAGCCCGGTAACTGCGGTCTTGGAAAGGAAGGAGGCAAAGTTCATGTGGAAACTTCCAAGGTCTTCCTCCAGTGTTACCCGCACTCCCAGCCATGTGCATATGCCATGTTGTTTTTTAATTTGACAGAAAGCACACCTGTTCTCAGGGAGCTATACAGTTTGCAATGCCCTATGTCTTCACTTTTTTTTCAACAACGTTTTATGGGGCTTAGCTCTGCTGGTAATTCTGATAAAGGTGATGGTGATAAGCATGAGGGTGTTCATGTAAGCACAGTGAGAGGTAATTCAGGATACACGATTTTCTAGTAGGTTGAAGGGAGGTAGCTCTCTCCTTATATGACTCTTTTCTATTACTGTACATATTGTGTAAACATAAAGTCTTTCATGTCTGCTTACTTTGTTCATCATGAGGCTGTTCATATACTTACACAATTTCTTAATTAAAAATTGCAAAATCTTTACAGTTTCACCTCCCTGGTCCTGTCTCAAAATTAACCCGATGAAAGAAAACGCTGCCATGCCAGCTGTGTGCTGTGCAAGGGCTTGAATAACCAAGGTGGCTCGGTTGCACACTCCTTGCAAACTTGCTAAAGCAAAACATGTTGAACAAATGCATCCTCATCTGCCGGTGACATTTTCCCGTTTGCCATGGAAACTCTGTTTTGCTTGTTGGTTCAAGCAACGAGTGCTGATCCTTGGAACTCACAGGACAGTTTTATCTTCAAAGGAGTCGCTAATTGTGGATCAAGTATTCATGTGATACAGTCTTTAAATATTAACACTAAAAATAAAAATAAACCCAAAAAGTTTCAAGTTCTGTTCTTTTGTAATACTAAGGAGGAGGCAGCTTCCATTTTCAGGAATTCAGATGTCCTTTTGCTTAGTACTTTCCCCCGAAAAACATTACTTACTGAAAAAAAAAGCCCTGCCTGAAAGCAACACAGGCTACTGGATTTCTCTTTGCCTTCTGGCATTGTAGTCACTTTCTGACTGTCTCACATCCAGCTGCAAAATAAATTGGTACTACCAGATCCAGCAAGCCCCTGGGAAACCTATCAGTTCACATAGCTTTGGTTTTGCGCTTGCTTTGTTGGGCATTATCTTAGTGCTACAGCTGCCGCTGACCAAAGGAATGTGTAATTGCTGCTTCAGTACACATGGAATGAAGATTATTTAGTGCATGCGTTACCTTTGAGCACACCTGTACCTGATGGTAGCTTTTACTGTCTTTCTGCTGGACTTACATCTGTTCTGCCCCAGTGCACAAAGTGCTGTACATTAGTCTACACAACAGGAGCTGCCCTACACGTTGGACCACCAGATCTGGAAGATCCCTGATATGCATGTGTTGTGTGAAGGGGAGAGGCTTTGATGTGAGGTTGTAGCCTGTGAGAATTTTACTTTTTCAACATATATTCAAGATCCTTTTTGTGTCTAGTACAATTGATCAGCTGATCATAGAAGAGGCTGACCAATTTGTTTGGGTAGAAGATAAACCACGCGTAAATTCATGGGATAAGGCCTTTGTGGTGGGGAAGGTGAGAGTCAAATCCTGGAGTCAAAGCACTGTACGATAGGTTTTTGCTTCCATAAGTCACCAGACATACTAAATAGGTTATCATTTGCTCTGTGCAATAGGTTCATTGTTGCTCTGAACAGCAAATATGCCAGGTATATAATGAAGTTTAAATGCATACAAAGGGAACTACACTCTTCTTCTTCTTGGGAGAAACATTTACAGAAGAGATGAGGCACACCCCTAGACACCTCACCTTCTGCACTCCTCTGTGGGGATTCTTTCTGTAAACTTCATCTTTCATTCTTGCCTATGGCAGAAATAATTTCCTACACCTGTCTCATCGTGACGTAACATTTACTGAAGACAATAAAAAAGTTTTGATTTCAAGCCTGAAGAAGGCATGCCTATGCAAAAGACTGCTTTTTACTGTCTGATTTAATAAAAAATATTACATATTCCTAAGAGGTTTGCCTAACGTATCTTTTGCCTGTTCCTTCTATAGCGATACAGCTAAGCTGCCCTTGGCTTATAGAGGCACAAGATTGAAGACCTATGCCCCATTACAAGAGCTCCTCTTGGACCTGAGCATCTGAATGTCCCTGGGCAGAGCTAGGGCTTGAATGTGGTATTAAGTGCAAGACAAATAGTGTGTAAATAAATAAATGAATAAATAAATCCCAGAGAAGTTCCTCAGCTGTTTCAACTGCGAAACAAGTTCCTTGAAAGGTTGTTCTGGATATCAATTCTTGTTGTAAGTAAGTACTATGAAACACAGAGTTGTTTTCTCAGTGCATTTTTATGTTCGGAGGAGCTCTGTCCCTAGTTTGCCATACTAAGAATAGACTGAGAAGTATCATTTCTTTCTTCAACTAAGTTAACTATTACCAATCATATTTTCATGGCTGAACTTTCCCAAAAATACACATTTATGTTCTGTGCAACTACTCTTCTATGAAAATATGACCAAGAGGTATTAATTGTATGTATTCCTCTCATTCCATCTCATGGGGTTCCAGTTTGTAGGTACCACTGGGCTGAGCACGATGTATATTCAGCAACAGAAACCTTCTCTTTAACGATTGTCAGGTTCTCACAGATTTCAGCTCCAAGAGGCTGACCGCATGTCCTCTGCTGACATTAGCAATGCCACAGTGGGAATGTTTGGCAATCCCCACCACTGTCCTCTCAGCAGATTCGCTTGTGTGAACACTTTTTACCTTGCTTCAGCTTTAACCTGGTTCATTTTGATGGATGCGGGTAAGGGACTGACTATCCAAGTATCTCAGCAAGTAGCTCTATGGGACAGCGATCTCCAAGAGTTTGGCAGTGACAGCCCTTAAAGGTGGGTTCTTCATCTCTTCCCCCTGCAGCTACCAGAGAGGGAAAGATAACCTAATCATTGAAGGTTTTGGTTGTCTTCCCCTTTATTGTTCAATGTTTTTGCCTCTGAATCTTCTTTAGCACAAGAACAACTGGTAGTCTGGTCACAACTTGTGCTAGGGAACAGACCTATGAATTTGTATAGGAAGGAATATGAAAGGAAATACTCAGTCTTAGAATATGGAGGCTTTATTTTTCCAGGCATTAGTGAGATTACCCAGCTACAGAAGAGGACTGTTTTCATGCTTCTCCTGAAATTCTTTTCTGTAGCTTATTGAGCTTCTGATTCATTCATTCTGTGCAAAACAGAGTGATTACAGACTTTAAAAGCCTATATTTTTATTACCGTGGCTATACTCTTTCCCTTCTTTTTTGTTGGTAAACCAAATGGGTAAAAAAAATTATCTTTAATTTATCTTTTAGTCTTTTAGTCCAAAACTCATTATGGACAAATATTAACCACTGTTTCATAACTTTTAACAGACAAAGCTTTATCTTCTGAGGTGTGAAAACGTGTCTTGAAAACAGTGTCTTTCCTTTCTTTTCTGTAGGTGCTGTTATTGACATCCTGCTGCCTGGAGGTCAGATGGACACAGATTTCTTCCTTCCTGCCTAACACAAGGGCAGGCCTACATAGAGACCAGCAGACACTTCCCTGGGAGAAGCCAGCAGCTCAGGCATAGTGGGAAGAGCAAAGTGCCTGCTTCCCATCTCTGTACTCCATCAGCAGTGAAAAATAAGAGGAGAGTGAAGGTGAGTGGGCCGGGTGGCGGCACGAGATGCCTTCTGCACTGGGCATTGACCAGTAGATCAGCACGGGCTGTCAGGGAAGGCAGCTTCCTGGTGTCACTGGTTAGCAGATGCAGAATATACTCTCTGTGCAGGTTTACTTCATCTGAACAGGGAATGCAGCCCGGTGAAAGGGAGACGCAGCACCAACTGCTTTGCAGCTATCTCATGTCAGCCACTTGAGATGGAGCTGCATCGCCCTGCATCTCAACTTTGGGTCATACCAGAGGAGAATGCCACAGAACAGAGCCCCACATCACCCGTTCTCCTTTCTGCTTCCCTTCTCTGGCCACTCCTCCTTTCCTCCTCTGCTCCTCAGCTCTCATAGCATTCCTGTTTCTCCTTATGCCAAGTGGCTGTTGAGACATCTCATAGTTGATCTTGGCAATGTCTTTGCCACTGAGCCTGCCTAGGAATCCCTGCATCTCTCATTACTTACTGAAAATTGTCAATATCTTATATGAATTCTGAATAGTGTAAAAATACTAAATACTTCACACTAGCTTACTACCTTCATCAGGGGTTCTTCAAGCATTTTCAGCAAGGATGGCAGAATTCCTACCGTTTCTGCTCTTCCTGATACACAGGTGGGTAAACAGAGTCATAAACATGCAAATTGTCCACTCCATGAAGCAATTTGTTCAAGATCCCACTGGGGCCCAGGACATGGATCACATGTCAAATTGAAGTTGCGATATGACAACAGTACTGCAAAATGGCATTATCAGCTCTCCTCATTTGAAACCGCCTAATGATAAGTGTGCAAATATTTGACTTGCACATCAACTGCAGGGTCCTTAGGTAGCCAGGCTAGGAGAAAAGTCACCTTTCTGAAGTGGGAAAAGTCTGCCCACACTCACATCTGCCAGCACAAACTTGTCTTACCTCTTCAATATCATTGAAGCATGATACCACTGAAGCTTTGTGCCAATAAATATCCCCAGGATAAGGCTGCTTACAAGTCCCTGCCATTCATGAAATTCTCTAAATATTCGCTGTCATGTGCAATATTTCAAAAGCATAACAGTAAGAAAATGTGCGCTATTTTACAAGGGTGAGCTAAATGCCCTGTGCTTGAGATGAAAAGAAACCAGGCAATTAAATAAGGAAGTCTGGGGCCCATTTTATGGCATCGTATGTGACCGCAAAAGGGAGAGTGGTAATTGCCATTGGTGTGTGATATCCTTTAGCAACCTGACTCAGAAAATATCTCTGCATCCTAGAATGCCAACATTTTTTATAAAGCCTGCAGGCACATCAGTCTTCAATAAGGGAGCTCACCCCATTAAAGCATTTAAAATTAATTTTAATCCAGGGAATTCAACTCCTGTTTTTAAACCTTTACAAACAAGTTTAAAGCTGCCGTGTACCATAAATTCATGGTGGTCTGTGGTGGGTTTTTTATAAGCTGAACAAAGCATAACAATTACATGGGGGATTCAGCAAGGCCCAGTTGGAGTGTACAGACAATACGCTTAGAGAAGACTGCTTTCTACCTTTTATAATAGCTATTGTACGTATAACATCTACAGAAAAATGTCACTGATAACAACTATCCCTTAAGTCAGGTGTGGTATAATGAAAAAACAGTGCTGCTCTTTTTTTTCCTTTATTCTCCTTTAATAAAACAGCAAAGTAGATATCTTGTCCCATAGCCAGCACATTGTAACATAGGTGCAGTTTGCCATATACCACAATGCTGATATTTTTTTCCTATTCTGCAGCAAAATATGGGGAAATCTGCTGCTGCTTGACTTCACATGTTCCTTCTTACTGAACTATACAACTTGAGCTCTTGTCCATTTACCTTCACAGTCGCAAGACACTGAGCTGACAATAGCTAATCTGCAGCCACTACCTAACTGAATAGACATTGTCTTCCAAGCTATTCTGCTTTCCTTCCTGTTTGGCCTCTGTCTTCTCATGTAGTAAGGTAACATTGATTCCCAGCTACTCTTTGTCAAAGGCTCTGACCTTCACTACCTGCTATGCCTCAAGCAAGTCACCAGGCATCATTGCGAAGAGCCTGACCCCATCCTCCTGACACTCGCCCTTTAGATATTTATAAACATTGATTTCTAAAGGACGAGTGTCAAGAGATGGGGTCAGGCTCTTCTCAGTGGTGCCCAGAGACAGGACAAGGGGCAACAGGCACAAGCTGAAACACAGGAAATTCTGTCTGAACATATGGAAAAAACTCTTTACTTTGAGGGTGACAGAGCACTGGAACAGGCTGCCCAGAAAGGGTGTGGAGTCTCCTTTGGAGATCTTCAAAACCCACCTGGATGTTTTCCTGTCCAACCTGCTCTAGGTGAACCTGCTTTGGCAGGCGGGGTTGGACTAGATAGTATCTGAAGGTCCCTTCCAACCTCATATCATTCTGTGATTCTGCAATTCTGTGATTCTGTGCTTTCGCTGCTGCTGCTCCATTGTTAAAAACACACCATTATTGGTGCTGAGAGCTGGGACACCAAGACTGATGCTTATTTTGCTGGCCCGTGTAGCCCTGCTGTGCTGCTCCATTCTTCGTCAGCAGTGCCCTGTTGCAAAGGCAGTGACTCCACTGCACTGGCAGGTCTCTGGCTGAAGCATCAACTGCATGTGGGGTGTTGCTTGCCATCCCATCAGGTTTGCTGGTTCAGCTCCCTGCAAGGTTACACTCCAGCTCCCAAAAGTGAAACGATCCAAGCTAATACCCCTGTCCTGGCCTCCGCCCCAACAACCTTGCACTAAAAATAGGATATTTACTTCTTCAATCCTAGAGAGAAGCAGCTGAGATGAAAGAAGATGGACGTCTCTTAAACCTGGTCCCCTGGAGAAATCTTAAGTGAACCCTTATGCTCACTTATTTTCTGTTGGTATTTACACACTGACTCCAGTCATAATTAAACTGCAAGCTCCTTAGGGCAGAGACTAGCCTTTTGTTCTGTGTTAATTAGCAATTTATGCAACAAGGCCTTTATGACTACTTCTGAGAGATACAAAAATCAATGTGTTATATTTTTCAGGTTTGGGGGAGGTTCTGGCAGTCTTCACACAGAGAAGATTAACAGCTAGTTTAGAATTATAATGCATGCATGCATGCCAGTTGAATGCTAGTCCTAAAATGCTAAACAGTTATAATTCAGTTGATGTTAAGACTTGAATGATCATATTAAGGATTTTGAGTTAGTAGTCTACTGTAGTCACTCCTATTTCTCCAGGCTTTATTTCAGGCTGTCTGCACAGTCAGTAAAGGAACAATGCATTGATTTACTCCCAGTTCATATTTTCAGTGTTTTCTGGAGTGGTTAGGGTTGGAAACATATTTATTTTCCTAAGTTAAAGCTTAGATTCCTGGGGGATTCCAATGGGCTGTTAACTTCATAATGGCTGCCAGAAGCAGCTACTGACCAAGTGCCTTTGCTCTCCTGGCTTCAGTCTCCAAGTCAGTTAAAAAACAGTAAATATTTTCCACAGAATTTTACAAAAGAGCTACAAAAAGTCCTCTGAGGGGAAAAAAAATCAGATATATTTCAAAAATTCTGTATAATACTAAAATTGTTTGATTCTAAGCACTGGAAATGTTTCATTTGCTTAACTGGTTGTAAGAAAAAGTGAAAGAAGGAAATATGCTATGTGAAAATTTTCTTTTCAACTTCAGTTTTTCATTAAAACTTTTAAATCATCTGCATTTGTGACAAATAGAAGCCACATGGGGATTTAAATCATTGTTTGTATAATGTGTCGGAGAAAGAAATTTAGAGCTTTTTCCAAGCATCAGAGAAACTTTAGGAGTTCACAAACTGTCACCAGGCTCATTAATCACCACAGATTTTTAAGTATGTAATTCTAACCATGTTAAACAATTAAATCAAAGTTAAGGCCAAAGCTTGCCTCTGAATATGCATACCCAGTATCCATTTAAGTTAATGTGAGGACAAAATTTAGCTCTTAAGCCTTTCAACTGATAAAGCCCTAAAATAGCTTTACAGGCAAAAATTTCCTGGCAAGGCTAGAGTTTTGTAAATCTAAAAGCATGCAATCATATTTCAATGTAAAATAGCATATAAATATCAAGCTACATCTTGAATTGTAGCCAAATGCAATGCTATATCAAGCATGGCTCAGAAGTGCTATATACAAAATTAATGCTTTGTCAAGTTTCTGTATCGGTACATAACAAACACAGAAATTTGCACATACATATGTATCATTGTACGGAATGTTTTTTTTCCTTTTTGACTCAGTTATAAGCTGGTTTGCTATAAGGAATATAACATTTAGCTTTTCAAGTCAGAGCAGGAGAGTATTGGTCTCCAGTAAGTGGAGAGTATTTCAAGGAGAGTTTTATATCAAAGGCCAGGTTCTGATAAACTTACTGCCACTGTACAGTGCTGTATCCCTTCAGCAGCCATACACAGCTTGGTCCTAAATCAAAGTTAAGGCCAAAGCCTGGAAGCAGCAAGGCAGAGAGCTGAGCCTAATCACTTGAGCTACCCCCAGCTGTGCCACCCCCATTCCTAAATTGGAGCCCATGATGCTGCTGTTGAAGAAATAGCATTTTGTTACTTTCACTCTGTTCACTAAAACAGGACTTCTTGTGAGTTCTCTTCTCTTCTCTTCTCTTCTCTTCTCTTCTCTTCTCTTCTCTTCTCTTCTCTTCTCTTCTCTTCTCTTCTCTTCTCTTCTCTTCTCTTCTCTTCTCTTCTCTTCTCTCTTAAAGCAAGAGTTTCTTAGAAGAAAAGGGCATTTCTATTTGTGATCAAGTTCTTATTCTAGAGACAACAGTTCTCAAGACTTGTATTACAGAAAAACTGTTAACCTTTCCATCAAACAGCAGAAAAATAAAATAGTCATTCTCATAATTCCTGCAGTTTGTTTCATAGAAGCAGTAGAATGGAAAAACTGTCTTTCAGTAAAAAGCAAATTAAAGCAGAATTTGTGAATGTCTTAGCTTTTTCTCCTGGTGCCTTTTAAGGTTTCAGAGGAGAGGTTTTTTTTTTTTCATTCCTGCTTTCATAAAATAGTATGCAGCAACACACTGAGAGCCCTAAAACACATAAAACCATGCTGTTTTTTTTTTTTTTCCTATTTTTCTCACAGATGAATTGACTCTTCTTGAAGAAGCAGTATCTTCTTGAAAAAACTTTCATCAAACACCCTGGTCACGCTTGCATTACATCTTCCTCACACAAGCATCTATTCTAGCATTCAATATTTGAGAACACCATAACTTTCTTAAGCAAATTGAATTTGTTTTATGGAACAAATGAGAGTTCTGCAGTATTGATTAGTAAGTCAGTTACATTGGAAATTTGTCTGTCAACTGACCTCATTTTAAATACCAAGGCATGGAGGCTTTGCTTCCTGTTTTCACCAGTGGTTATTTAAGAATGGCTCAACTTTGTTAGTTCCACTGAGACTTTGTTGTCTTAGCGCAGTGAAAATGAGAAAAAAACCCACATCTTCACTGAATCTGAATGTTCATGCAAACAATGCAAACATATATAAGGATTGATGCCATGTATTAGTGCATAAATATACACACAGAACAAGTACAGAAAGCATTTAGAAAGGGCTAGAATAAAATTGCATTTCAATAGAGTCCAAATTAAAAAAAAAATCAACTTAAAATTTTTTTTATAACATTCAGCTTTACTATTTTTATTGTGATACCTTTTTTTCAGAAGACCTCTTAGAAAGCCTGATAACTCCAGAAGCTATAGAGTCCCTTCATTCTGGTCCCAGTCCACCTCACGTATCCCTCCCACTTACAACACTCATAGGTTTGTCACTGTTACACAGACATGTTATTGTACAGCTATGGATTTTCATTACTGCTTAAAAAGCAGGCAAAGGCTCCTGAGAAGGACACTTTCTGGTTGCATGATCAGTTATGTCTGAATGATTTTCTTTGTTCTCTCAGAATCCAGCTTGGTCAATTGGTTGTCTGAATGCAAAGCTGGTTTAAGGGCTCTTACCTTCTCCACCTCTGGCTGCTCATTCCAGTCACTGAGCAGCAGGTTACTGCCCCCTCAGAGTGCTGAAGTAAGAAGTACAGCACTGAAATAACCCAAGGGGTTTTTTGGGGTTTTTTGTTTGTTTGTTTGTTAAAAAAAAAAAAAAAAACAGCTTGCAAAAAGTATTGATGGATTATTTTTTTTTATTCTTTTTTTGGTTTTGTTTTACTTTTAATCCAGTATGGTAGCTGGCACAGCTCCACAGAATTAAACCAGCATGACTGAGGAAGTGATCAGTTATAGCTATGGGGCAGGAATAAGCAGCAAATGCAGGAACCTCTTAAATCAGCTGCCACCTGGAAAAAAGTTCCTGTAACTACATCATTGTGTGATGTGCTGGAGGAGTAGAAGAGTATTTTTATGAATATAACTGCAGTGATTCATGTGTTTGGTGTTCTGGAATGTGTTGAGCATATGGTATTGCAGGCTTTATGTAAGTGACCTTGCCAGTTTGCGTTTTTAAATCTATTATGGAACAACTAATTAATAGGTTCTGATTTTTCCTTCCTACTGGTGTAAATCCAGTTTCTGGTAAGTATACTGTTTGGGGCAGACCTTGCATCCATTCCTGTAGGACAAACATTTCTTCCATCCCAGTGGAATAAGGAGTTCTCCACAAGATCTCTTGGGAAATTTTTGCTTCTGGCATATGCTACCTTGCATTTTTTCTGTGGGAAGAAATGATGTGAGCCATGATAGCAATGCAGAGAGATGCAGTATACAAAAGCCTTATCAATTTTCAGGGGTACAGGTAAGCTAGAATTCATCTTACTGTTCTTGTTCCTTGACAGACTTATGAGGCTATGACTATACTAATAAGCAACACACTGCCAGGGAGTATGACTGGACCAAGAAAGGCCCTCATCCCTGGTGCTGCACTGGTGGACATTTCCACTGTGATATTTTGGCTTGGCATCCTGTGGGTGCTGCACTGAAGAGGAGAACTTGGTCTGGACTTCTCAGTTAGTTTGTTGGCTACGTCAGTAAAAACTGGTACCTACACACCAGGGCCACCTGAATCTTCTCCTGAGTTTTATAGTTTGGTAGCAAATATCCAGCATGTCATGGCATGAAGCATTTTTCATGGGGACCATCAGCATATTGTGGGCAAATGCATTCCCTCTGTACTGCACTTAAATTCCTATGCTAGGCATTTAATGATTGCACACTGTGTTTATCTGGCTTATAAATAGTGTCCTATAAGTGTGATAAGTGCATTGTTATTTTTTGCTTTGAATAGTTAATTCTAAATATTAGATGAAATAATGTTGAAGCTTTTCAAGTGAAAGGCCTCAATTAGTACTTTTTGGAGTCCTGGACTGCCTTTGGTGACACATATGGTCTGTGGGGCCTCAGATGCAGAAATCGATCAGAATAGCTCTTCCAAAATAATTATTCCTCTGAGCCATTCTGCAGGCACTAATCCAAAATGTAAATGAACATGTTCCAGAATAATTACTCTACTTACAAAGCAGGGTAAATATCCTAAAATGAAATAATTTCTATTCCAAATTAGACTCTCTTTATGGAGGAATCATTCTAGAATATAGGAATAGCAAGAAAATACGTAAACTGTGTTAAGATTTTGATTACCCATATAATCATGATGTCAGTAATTTTACTAAAAATTCCTATATTTCTATGTTCCTAAAACCACTTATAGCATGTGTGGTTGTTTCAAGCACGTCCACAAAGCTTGATGATTATGTCAGATGCATTTGTACCAAGTAAAAAATAAATCAAGTTTGAGTTTCTAGGTTTGCATATTTACTATGGAGATAAGGATTTTTTGCAGTTTGAGTACAGCACATCCCATGTAATGAACTAGTTTACTTGCTTGAATGATAAATCAACTATGGCTCCATTTAGATGAGCATTTATTTTTGTGGCAGAGCAAGTTCCCATATTGTATCTCCCCATCCATATGCTCTCCCATTGTACAGCTGCACAGTGAACCAGGCTGAGAAACTGATAACCCAGAAAAAAAAAACCAGAAAAAGTATCTCTTTTCAATCTGCATTAATTCCTCACTCTACTTCAGGGCCCTTGTTTGGCACCATGTACAGTTGTACCGCACATAACGTATCAAGGCAAATGAATGGCAGGCTTACAATAACAACCCTTTTTTCTTTTACTTCCTTGGAACTTTCCATTGCTCTATCTAAATGTAGAAAACTTTCTGCTGTAAAATTGGTAAGAAATTATTTTTAAAGCAAAAGTGAGTGTGTGTGTGTGTGTCCGGTTGTTGTCAATCGGGATCATATTCCTTCATCAGCTTTCAGTATCTATATTAATTAGTGTTGTGTTTAAAACTACGTTAACTTTTCTTTTTTCTTATAAGATACTATTTTCAGTTGTCAGCATTTTACCTTCTTTTCTTTTCCCAATGGCCTCTAAAAGTTTGATTCAGGTCTCTACAAGTACTATGGCCTGCTTGAAATTATATTATGACACTGCAGTTCTAATTATTTGCATGCAAAATTAAAATGCAAGAGAATAATTATGCCAAAAACATTCTCTTGTCTAGACAAAACCTTTTAAGGATGGTAGGATGGGGGAAGGCTTCTGTACTTATCTCCAAGTAATTCTGCACACCTACTGTGCAGAAAAAGCACCCCAAGGACAATGCCTCTGGGACATGTCAAACCTGCTGAATATCTGTAGACGTGCACCAAGACTGTTGTCTTCAACAGTGTCAGACTGACTACTCATAAGCTACTGACAGCAAACTACATAGAGTAAGGCCAACATGTCCTGGCTCTGCTGGCTTTACTTCATATCTGACTCTTGCATGAAAAATGACCGCTGGTTAGTAGAGTCTCCTTCAACTGGGACAAAAATTCTGAGTGCGAAAAGACAACTGGTCTAGAAATCCATGGGCATACCAGGTCAGGCCCCACAGTAAATCTAATTTTAGGAGCACTCTTTCAGATAGAACAGTAAAATATGAAAAGAACCCTGAAAATGTGTTCTTCAAGGCATCCTGCTAATTAAGGAGTTGAAATTCAAGCAACTACAACCTTAGGAAATGTTTCGTGAATGTCGGTGCATATCTTTGTGCATGTGCCAGGTTTTTGAATGTATAGCTTTTTCATTGCCAGGGATATGAACGTGAAAATGTCTAATAAGTAAGCCTTGAGCCAAGCAGAAATGAGACAGCCAAAAAAATCTGGCTAACCCAAGCCACTTTTTGATATTTCTCTCAAGAAGCCATCTATAAAGCACTAAATTTTAGGACCAAGGCTTTTTACCATTCCTAAAGCGTTAGCAGGAAGAACACAGTAAAAAGCCGGGGCCAATAAATCGTTATGAAAAATCGTTATTGAGCAGACACAGAAGCCAAATTAAAAATAGGATTATCATCACTTTATTAAGAGTCGTATTTTTCAAAATGCCTGCAGGGCAGCGCTTATTTTACTTTTGCCCTAAGACCAAATCCTGGTTCTGCACGCGGTTATCCCCAGACAAACACACACAAACACCTACAGACAGCTTTACTTTAATATATACACATACCCTGAACAGGAGAAATTGTACATGCCTTATCTTGTGGAACGTATTCTGTCCACAAACTTAAGCAGTCTTCACAAGAATGCGGGTACAGACTGTGCAGTTACTTCCATGACTGAGTAGGAGATACCATGAAGTAGGTCCAGTGATGGGTGGCAGTGATCCAGGGCACAGGAGTCATGTGTCTGATGTGTGTGGCTATATGATGGGGGCATCCCAGGGCATGCTGGGAAGGTGAGAGCAGAGGGAAGGCTGTACTGCTGGTCTGCAAGATCCCCTGTGGAGACAGGATGATACCTGGGTAACTAACCAACTGGCTCCATTCCAGCAGACAGATGCCGAGCACCAGCTGTAGCCTGGAGTAGAAGTAACCACAGCACTGCTCTGTATGTGCATTGTCTTGGCTTGTCCAAGCAAGAGACCATCCGAGCAAACACAGGCCTGAGAGTTTCTGATCTTTAAATCATACTGGAGAACTCTGTTCCTGCTCTGTCCTTATGTAGGGAGTTTTTTATTATTTAATAGAATGAACTCAATTCCAAAGAGGCTAAGAGGTAGAATTTCAAGTTGCCTTCCTCATATGAGGAAGAGATGTCAGTAAGTGATAGTAGAGAAAAAGGCTGGGATTGTATTTGGGAACCAAGGATTTCCTGGACAGATGCTAGGGGTGGATGACAGGGGTACTTTATTGGTATTTCTTATTTGCTGGCCATCTGACTTTTTTTTTAAAGTAAGAAGTGGGTCTTACTGTTGTTTCTTATTTGCTGTGCCTTTTGTTGTCTCACTTTCACAAAACTCTGGCGAACAGTAAGTATGATAGACACTTCCTGTCCTTATGACGAATCCCAAGAAGGCACTATTACATGTCAGGCTAAGGTATAAGACAGAATTTGGGGATCAGAACCCAAAAAAGTCAAACATACAGGACCAAACCTGCAATTTTATATTCCCATTTAGGTACTGCCTTTGCTTGATAGGGAACTCTGTACATTTCCTGCTCACCCTCTGTGAAGACTTCAGTTCTCACAAGCACAATTGAAATCTTGCTGCTCAGCTTCATTGTGCATAATTACCTTGGGAATCCTAATCTATTTAACACTATCAGAGCACACGTACAACATGCCCACAGGACTGGGCTCCCCAAGCAATGTTATTATTTCCACTTCTTATAAAACTGGATTAAATGGTGTTCTTTAGTAATTTAGTGGTGAGACCATCCACATAGGAAATGGAAAACCCACTTCAGTGCCCTCAGACCAACATCTCCTTTCTAACCATTATTTAGCAGCTTCTCTCCTCTACCAGTTAAAGCCATCCTGCCATACATAGGAGATCTCAGCCTTACTGGGGAATGAGATGGAGAGACATGATACTGCATCTCAGTGGTCTAGCACTGAGCTGAGAGCATGGAGTCTTTTTTTACCATTTCTAGAACAATTTCCCTATGTTACCTAATTGCTGTTTTATTGAAAAGAAAAAATCAAAGCTGAGAGAAGGGACTAGAATCCAGATATATCTGTTGTGCCTTCCATGATAAGACAAAGAGTAATTCTTTTGCCTGTATCACCTTCTTGGTCTCTAGCCCTGCCAGTTCTGTGACAGCCGCTTCTTCTCTGTTAACTGCAAGGTGAAGGAAACGTAGATGATTGCCTTCATGGAGACCAATAGAAACAGTCTCTTTAAAAACAAAACCCAAACATAAATTAAACTCATAGCTTCATAATTTGGTTTAGGGAGCTGAGAAAGGGTAGAGCATGTTCTTCCCTCCAACCCTCACAGACCTTTGATAGGACAAAAGTCTTCTAGCCCGACCAGCAAGCAGCTAGTGGAAAAGGCTAGAGAAGGAGTTGGACTGGAGAAATGTTTGCAGTTGACTTGCCTAGACACACAGAGAAAAATGAAATGGGAGAGACAACCTGTGCTGATGGAGAGGCTGTAGAGAAATCCAGAAATACCAGTACAATGGCAGAATTATCGCAGAGTTAGCTGTCCCCAAGCAGGTTTGTCAGAAGAGAAATCGGGTGAAAGTTACACTCTATCAAAAGCAGAAGGGTAAAAGTCCCATGATGCAATCACCTCAGAAGAAATTCTCCCTACCAGCATTTGGATTGAAAAAACTAAGCGACAGAAATGAGCTTGAGAGCATGACCCAGAGGGGTATCATTATTGGACTAAATTTCCATTCTCTTTATGCCTTCACTGCTGCCCTGCTGGAGAAGGTGAGGCGCAGACTTCCTTGGATTCCTTGGGAAAGAAGACATCACAAGTGTTTGCAGTGCTTGCATGGGAGGACATATGGTGGAAAGATGGAGCACAGCCACCCGGAGAGTACATTTCCGGGGGCTGTGCAAGCAGTATCACATCACTGCCAGAGCGGCACATGCCCCAGGACAGGGGAGTTCAGGCCCTTTGCCCACATTCCCTGCCACCGACCTTCTTCCCATCTCCAATCATGAGGCATGGGATGATGAGCCCTGGGTCTGCATAGATGGTCTGAAGGGGCAGCCTGGAGTTGATATCAAATTGTGTTGCTTCTGCTTTCTCCCACAGCTGTCATGGTTTGTTCCTCTGTTTGCTTCCAAGCCAGCAGCAGCCTCACCTGTTGTCAGTATTCAGGCTCGCAAGCTCTTTAAGCTCTTTGCTGAAAGATGCTCCCCAAGTGCCAGCTCCAGTCATGCCCGAGCCACACCAGTGAAGGTGCAACCCCAATAATAGTATGTAGAAATTATACTGAAGTGATAAATACTTGAATGATTAATCATTAGTCATATGATTTGCTCTGATAAGCTAAGCTAGAATAGCACTGCTATCTTGATTCAGGCTCTGAAAGGAAGTAAGCTGCCTGCTGCAGCACCTAAAGGCAGGCAACTGCCCCACTGCCAGCCCTCCCTGGGTTTCAGGAGTCTCTGTCAGTTTGGCTTGTCTTCTGATTGTCTTGGTGACACCTTAGCACAGCCATTTCCTGGGCTATCCTGGAGGCAGAGCCTAGGATCTGTCATTTCTAAGATTGCAGTAACCCGTTGCCCACTGAAATCTGGAGCCCAACTTACTCTCTGCAGTGACGTGGTAGTTTTTTTCACTAACAGTCTCCCAAACAACGTTACTGAAAGTATTTTTCTCTATACACTCTGCTATTAGCAGACACCTCCCACAAAGCCAACAGAGACAGGGTAAACAAAATGACTGTGCTAATGAATGGTTAATGAAAGTGAAGGTCAAGTTATAATGGCTTTTGAGAAATTAGCAGAAGCAGGTATAGTTGTTGCTTTCTTACATTTTAGCATGTTAAGCCCTACTGACTGCTGAGATCAGTAGAGAATTTAATTACATGGTCAGCTGGACTAGGCGATCACCTCTTTCTTCACCAGCTGCAGTGACCTTAAATCTCAAACTTCTGTAAAAACAAGGGAGAATCCTTCAAGGCCAAGTAGTGAGCGCTTCTTTAGAGGAGTTAAAATGCCGAGGTGTATGTGTGTATTTAAATATATACATGTGTACGAAAATGTGTCTGTAGTAGAGACAATTATATCAGCACTGTAACAGGAAGGTAGATGGCCTTTCTTGTTTGAGTACAAGTAGTCCTTTAAGTAATAGCACGGTTGCATAACAGCACGGAAATTTAAAGCTGATCTCTGTTTGCTCTAACAAATGTAAGGCTGGCACCCTGTCAGTTATGACTCAAGTAACACATTATAACGCTTCAACCATATTGAACTGTGCGTCACCAGAGGAGTTATTTCGTACTCTATTTTCTTACTTATGGGGGAGGAGCAAGTAACTGAATGGATTTTTTTTTATTTTTTTTTCTTTTGTGAGCTGTGGGTTTCCATTCACTTTGACCGGGATGCATCATTGTAACATGATATGACTGCAAGACTGGCTTTCTTACAAAAACACCTTACCTGAGTAATAGTGTTGTTTCTAGAGAGGAACTACACTTTACACAGCACTCACTACTGTAAGCACTAGTGAGGTAATGAGGTTGTAAAAATCAGCAAAAGAAAAAGATTTAAGGGCTTTAATTTCACTGATGACCAACGTGAGGAAAATAAATCCCTCTGGTTTTCTCTAGAAAGGTCTGCATTTGCTGTTACTGAAAACCACTGACCAAGTAACAGAGCTGGAGCAGCCATGATTTCATCGAGACTTTACCTCCGTGCAGTAGTGTTGTCCTATCCTTTCTAAAGCTTTGTGGTAGTCCAAACTGTGTAACACTTGCAGTTTTCTTTACTGTGTTGTCATGAGGTTTTTTTTTCCAGATTCAATTTTACTTTTTATTTTCAGAATTAAGCAGCTTCTTATGTTAGCCATTTTATCTTTTGTTCTGAATAGTAAATCTGTTACATATTTAGAATCATTCAGGTTGGAAGAGACCCTTGGGATCATCAAGTCCAACCATCAGCCCTACTCTACAAATTCCTCCCCTACACCATATCTCCCAACACCACATCTAAATAACTCTTAAACACATTCCGGGATGGCGACTCAACCACCTCCCTGGGCAGCCTATTCCAATGTCTGACCACCCTTTCTGTGAAAAATTCTTTCCTAATGTTCAGCCTCAACCTATCCTGTTGCAGCATTCATTCACTTATTGTCACCATTTTAAAATCACTTTTCCTCTTTTGTGTTGCAGGATACAATATTCATGCATGCCACAACTAGCTGATTAATCTGGTGTTTGGTTCAATACACAGTTAACCCTTTTTTTCCAAGAGTAGCTGAGTAAGTATCCTGCTTTCTTCTGCCAGAAGCTCTTTCTCTCTCTCCCTCTCTGTATATTTGCTGTAATATAGCTCCCTGTTCTGCTACCAAAAGATGGGCGTGAAAGAAAAACTTTGTGATTTCTCCCTTGCTTAAGTGCTTGAAGCCCACAGAATGGGCAGCTATTTTCTCTGTTGCCCAGTACAGTCATTCACCATGTTCCCCTTTACCTATGGAAATCTAACAAGTAGCAGCAGAAGGTGATAAAAGAAACTACAGAGCTTGTCATAGGCATTAAGAAACAAATAGTCTTATCCAGAAATGCTTTTAACTAAATGTTTCTCTCTGGTTTTTAAACTCATTAGGCCTAATTGCCTACATTCATACAGAAATCTCATTCTCTGAAGTGTCTTGAAGGCTTGAAATCTTGAACCTCATCAAATTAGACCTAGCCTCAAAAGGGGTAGGTCTATCTTTGAGATATCCACTATCTTTGAGAGTGGAGTTTCTAGATCATTTAGGTGCTTTGGATATTTTTGTGTAACCTTAAGCTATAAAGCAGGGTACACTCTACTTCAGTTTGTCAACAATATAAAATAAACACAGGTATTTTTAAGACAACAAACTTAGTTTTCATTACTTTGGAAATCAGTGAACGAATTGGACAGTTGCAGTACATTGCATTGTTTTCAAATACAGGTCTGATGCAGTCTTTGACAGTCCCAAGTAAATGATATTACAGGTAAATGATGCTAGAATAAAAATCAGATTGCACATGGGAATGTTTGATGCAGAATAAATGTGGATTCTTCACATCACCAATCCTGAGGAGCTGTGTTTCAGAGGATGTTTTAAAAATTGTTTTCAAATCATTCATGAGTGGTTGTTGCCATTGCTAGTAATATGCAATGAAGTTTCTCAGTCACAAAACAGCTTGAAACTTATTAGGATCTGAATGTTATTGACTTCAGCTGAAGACTGATTAAATCTGGGCTTTGACTCATATTTAGAAGGAGATTTAGCTGGGAAGTGGTTCTTGTCTCAGCTACCCATCCTTCCCAAAGTTTCAACCACAATAAGAAAGAGGTTTAAATGGAATTGACATCAAATCCTCCACTGCTGTGGTTTCTAGCCTGATATATTAATGTATGATTAACATTAACATGAAACCACTACCAGTTTCTGTTTATGACTATTGGACAAACAATAAACAGGTGATTCAGGTATCTGTCCTGCTCAGTCACTGCTGGAACAGAGATGGTACAATTGTGGGTGAAAGCTGCCTCAGCTATCCCAGCTGAATTAGTGAGCCCAAGCCTGAGCATTTTTAGGAACTGTGCTGTAATTTTATTCTACCAGAGCTGGAGGTGCTCATGTATCTATCTAGAAGCTCCATTCAAAGAGATCATGAATTCCCAGAAAAGCAAGTAAATCCTGATTAGACGGGAATTAAGGCTGACAGTATATTTCAGAGGCCTAATTGTTACAAAGCTTGCATAAAAGATGCAGATGTTAAAAAAAAAATATAAGAAATGAAGAAAAAAGACAGTGGAAAGCTTTGACAACAGCTGACCTTGCAGGTGACTCAGGTATTTCTCCTGCTTCTTTTTATCTTTTCCTGTGAAGTCCCGTTATGGTGGTAAGATAGCAGCTCTGGGCTATGCCCTTTGAAATAACACCTACCACTCATTCCATCCTTACTTATTCATGGTCTCGTCACTCATCTGCTCCCATCTATCCATTTGCTAACGTCATTCACTACCTACTTCAAAATTATCTCCCCGTTCACTTACTGAATGAGGGATTCAATTAACTTAAGGATTTTTATTTTCTGTTTTAAACTTGTTTTTCCAACATTCTGGAGGGTTTCCTCTCCAAGGTGAAGCTGTAGAAACCTGTGGAGCTTGGGAGGAGTTTGCTGCCGACATGGTCCTCTCTCCCCAGAAATGCCTCAGGATACAGAGACTTTAACTCTCCCTGTTTCCCTCCCTGTTGCCACCAAACATCAGAAGCTCCATAGGAGCAGGATGAACTCCCATAAGATTTTTTCACTCACCACGCTTACAAAGCATGCGCTGGGCTCTGGAATGCTCCAAACTAAACTGCTGACTAAGGTTAAGCCCCAAAATAAATCACAACGCTTTATTAATCATAAGGTTTGAGCTCAAAGTTTTTCTGCAGTGTACCCTCCTCAAAATTATTTTATAGACAAAACCCAAAACATGCAAAAGGAAACTTTTTGGACTTTAAAACCCAACATCAGCATTTTCAGTGATGAAAGATCTAAATTATCTCTTATCACTATTTCCTAGTACTGAACTTACTCCATAATTCCAAAACTTTAAATAATACTTCAGTTTACAGAGCTTCATAACATTATGCTTTTCTTTAAGATAGTTCCCCTTAGATATAGAAGATTGTCTGATTTTTAAAAGTAGTTTTCTAGCCTTCATTACTATTAAGAAGGTCCAAGGCTTAAAACCAGACATAAATGCAAAGAACTCCAAATCTATCACACGTAAAATTTGATGTTTAATTTGATGTTTAAGCCAATGTCATTAATTTTTGCTTGACTCATGATTCTTAAATGCTGTGATTGGCAACGCTAAATAAAAACTCACTAAAATTTCACATTTGTGTACTAATGGCCTTGAAATCTAACTTAATTTTCTTTTATTCATTTCTAAATACAAAAATCATTTCAAGGTTGTGAAAATCTCAGATGTAGCCCACCCCTCTCCACCTCATTTCCAAGACAGTTTAAAAATAATTTTTCATTTCCTGCTTCCAAAGGACTTACCTGCATAAAATGAACAGGACAGTGAAAATATTGTCTGGCAGCATATTTGAGCTTGAGAGAAATTTTCCCAGAAACTGAAAGAAACAAGAGCAAAAATGAAACTTGAATGAAACAAAAGAGAGAGTGCTAATTATGGACTTGCTGCCACCATTTCAAGTTCCAATTGCAAAATGCAAATATAATTCCCATTGAGTGGTTTAAAAGATCACACATCTGAATTACAAAACGGTATGTGCCACAGCCTTCTGAATAATCATGTTTTCTTAGGATCAATATATCGAGTGACTGAAGGTGATATGTCTGTCACCATGGATGTTATACATACACTGTACATCTATTGACAAAATGCATTTATGTTTACAGAGCTGGACCCTGGGTGTTTTATATTTTCAGGTATAATGTAATGCCTATGTTTACGATTGCTTCATAAATTAGCATAAATATGCTAATGAATCACATTCTCTGACTGTGGGTAACATCTAAAAATTACTTACCGTTAGATAAAAGCAAGGTTTTTCTAAAAGTCCCTGGGATATGAAGAGGTAGATTCATTCAGACCTTCTCATTAATGCAGTGACTGGGATGTGTCACTGGAATTGGGCTCTGGTCATCAGGCTTGCTGTGAAAGTTTCCTTACCAGTGCTGTCTCACACATCACATAGCTGCCTTGGTTGACTTAAGGGCAGAAAATAAGCTTGTCTTTCCCAGCTTCACCTCCCATGCTCAGTGGAAGGCCTCTTCTCCATCTATTTTCCACACTGACCCTGTAGCAATTGTAGTACCTCATACAGCAAAGCTCATATCCAGCAGCTCCCTCTCCCTCAGCAGAAGAAAATAAATCAAAGCGAGCTGCCCTGTGGGGTCACTGCACCAAGTGGGCTGGGCTGAGCAGAGTGTCTTTTCTTTCAGGTACAACCACTACCTTTCCCTCTGCTACAGCCTTGCAAGACGGCGTTCTTGACTTTGCCCTAGGACAAGAACTGTTCTCGTCTATAGATAATAAATCCCCATTCCATCAGATTTTCAGGCTTTTGGTTGTGGTTGGTTTTTTCTGCTGGAACAATAGCAGGAGACGCTCTTCTGATAACTTTATTTTGTTTTGCATATCGGGGCTGAAAACTTGTAGATCTGGAACTTTAAAACAGTCACAAGTTTTGAGCGAAATCTATTAGACTTTGTCCAGGAGCCCCTAGCAGACCATACATCAACAACCACAGGAACTACTTGGTGGAACCAACCCAAGCTCGGCACCTTTCTGGGCTGGGCCAGCAGGTAGGGAGGTCATTTTTAGCTCACCAAGGGAAGCTGCTGCTTCTGGCTGCTGGGGAGAGCCCTAGTGGGAGGCTTGGCTCTACTCCCTGGCTAGACTCACACACAATGAGCCCATAACAGCCCTGCCAGCTCCCCGCTGGTGTCTGGCTGCTGGCTGGCAGATGTAAACGGCTCCTTAGCTGGAGGGTGACCATGGTATTCAAAGCCAACACACATACACACACAATGAATATTTTTATTCCCTCATATAAATTGTTAGACATTTGCTGCCAATTATTTGCTCGAAGTTAAGGCTTAAAAGCCTTCTGCAGTCCTTTTCTAGACACACACCCCCCAAGTCCCCCTCCCCATTATTAATCTTGGTTTGGTTCTGAGTGATTCGTGTTTTATTATTTTTATTTAAGGTGATATCTGGTTGCTGGTACTTCGTTTATGTGACAGGAAGAAATTTTTTTGTTTTCCCAAGCAAACATTGAACCTCTCACACATATGTTGTCATATATTAGCCAAAGTGGGCCAGATCCGCCAAAGAGCTGAGGTGCTCAGACCTAGGGTTGCCTGGGCCTTAGAATAAGAGTGTTCAATATTTTGGCTCTACCAGGAGTCTTGCCTGAGTCGAGGACTGCAGGAATAGGACAGAGTTTGTCTAAGGAGTGCAGAGGGCAATATTTCCCGTCATTAGCATCTCTGTGGAGGCCTAAAGGCTTTAAGTGTTATATGAAAGCTAAAGATTTGTTTAATATTTTGCTGCTTGTGAAATCAGCCATTACTGGGGACAGGCTTCTGACTCTGTTTCTGCTTCTTACAGAAAACAGAGAAGAAACCCTTAATTTGATGAGACATTTCTCAGTATTGCAGGCAACATGCCTACTGCCTCCTTTCCCTCGTTAAAAGAATCTCTTTGACTCTGTACTCAAAGTATCTTTCCCTTTCTCTCTATTTCTACAGCTTTCAGAAATTCATTGCCTTCAAGTTGTTCCAGTTCCTGGCATTCTCATANTGTTTCTACAGCTTTCAGAAATTCATTGCCTTCAAGTTGTTCCAGTTCCTGGCATTCTCATATCATGACAATTACAGAAGCCTTTTAATTTTTGTTTTTTTCTCTAATTTTGCTGTCAACATACCAGAATGAGGACAGCAGCTTTAGAAAGTACTCTTACATGGTATTTTGACATATTAAAATTACTAGCTCTATGAAGTTAAGGGGAATGGGTTGTTGAATACCCAGGTAACTTGTAATTTCATACAAATAATATCTTCAAAGGCCACAGAATTTATTTCAGCTCATCCTTATTGACTGACTTTTTTCATTTTTATGCTGAGACAGAAGGTGGCCTTGATTTGTTTATAATGCTACTACTGCTGTGAAGCCAAGTACTTAAAATTAAAACAATACACAAAGCATGTGCACAAAGCTCACTGCAGGGAAAAATACTTGATTCCAAGTCTGTGCAGACGCGGAGAGGAAGCAGGACTAAAAATTGCCAAGTAGAGCTGTGGAATAAAGCTGTACACAGGTGTGCTCCCTAAATGCAGGCTTCCTTGAAGATTGGGTTTTTTGTCAGCAGTCCAAGTGTTTATTTTCTCCAAGCAATACCATATTTGGCTTTCATCAATGGTTTTTGACAAATGTATTTAATCTTTACCACCTCATGGTTGAGTTATAGGTAAAACTTACTCTCAAAATGATCTTCCTACTGCTCCAGCACAAATCCATACCTGTACCTTGCAACTATTCCTGATCTTTACACTACAGTGTAATTCATTTTAAAGCACATAGTACACAAACTTTGTGTCTGCTCAGTTTTGCTGATGAAGGCTGTTCCTTGACGAAACAAGAAGCCCCGTGAAGTCACTGTGAAAAGGGGAGGGGGGCAATAAAATGGCATGAATCCTTTTATTAATTTAAGCTCCTATATCAGTGTTCGGTGCCTTTCATACTGATTGGGCTTTTGCTGCCTGCCAACCCTATCTCAATTTGAAGCTTTGAAACATCAGAAGGGATGTCCGTAACCTCAGCAGCACTACTCCCTGCTGGTATGAGTGGAATGTTGGCCCTGCACAGGGAAACCACGTCTCTCCTTGTTAACTCCTGCTGATAAAGCAGTGCATGAAAGCCGTGGGTACATCTCGTACGGAAATGCATTTGCTTTGTCTGAACTGGAAACTACCACAGTTCATCGACCTTTTATTAGTTTACCAACAAAAATGTAAATGATGGAATCTGTGAGCCAGTGCATGGCAGACATGGTAGAGCCTCCTGCAAAATGTATTGTATAAACTTTTCTTTGCCTTCTCTTGTGTAGTCTAAAGGAAATGAAGGAATAAAACTAAATTTTGCTTCTTTCTTTCACCAATTGGCTTTCAAAACACCTTCATATATTAATGTGAACTGTAGATCTTTAACTAAAATGTAAAATTCTTAGCTACAATGGCAAGAAGCACAAGAAAATATATTCCAGATTAGTGAAAAATGCTACATAAATTCATATATATTCTGTGTATAGGGGGTTACTCTTTGGTTGTCATTGATTACTTCCAGTGATATATGCGTACAATTCAGTTTATGTTCAAATCACTGTAAGACTACCTTTACTTAATGACCAGGTGTTGCCAAGTTTTGTTCAAGTTATATGTTTCATTTCTGCATATTTTCTGCATAAATGCATACATCAGGTGGTGGAATAAAAGTTTTCTAAGAATGATCACGCTATTTACAGATGACAACTGCCCAAATAAGTGCGTCAGAAGTGTGTTACAAGAATGGAGGGTACATGTTTTAAAAGATTTATTTTTAAAAATATTTATAAAATTATATTTAATATTTATAGTACCTCTTTATCAGCAGCTGGTGCAATGCAAAAGGGAAACACTGGGTCTTGTTTTGCTGAGATCTATTATGGTTTGAGAACCATATGTCTACATAGCATCCTGAATAGAATAGAATAGGATAGAATAGAATGGAATAGAATAGAATGAATAGATTTTAGTTGGAAGGGACCTATAATGGTCATGTAGTCCAACTTCCTGACCACTACAGGACTGACCAAAAGTTAAAGCATGTTGTTAGGGGCATTGTTCAAATGCCTCTTAAACACTGACAGGCTTGGGACATTGAGCACCTCTCCAGGAAGCCTCTTCCTCTTGGTAAAGCAATGCTTCCTAATGTCCAGTCTAAGCTGCCCCTGGTGCAGATTGGAGCCATTCCCATGCATCCTATCATTGGGTACCAGGGAGAAGAGTTCAGCACCTCCCTCTCGATTCCCTCTCCTCAGGGAGCTGTAGAGAGCCATGAGGTCGTCCCTCAACCTCCTTTTCTCCAAACTAGAAAAATGTGAAGTCCTCATCTGCTCCTCACAGGACATGCCTTCCATCCCATACAATGTATGCACAGCAGATGACTGATGGTGGATCTTGAGCCCATGCTGCAGGTGAGGTGCTCTGCGTGGTGATCCTCTGTGTTTCTTCAACCTTCATACCCTCTGGAGGGAAACTGCTCTGAACACCAGTGATGTGCTTAGTCATATATCGTATCTCTAAGTAAAAAAGGAAGAGAAATGCATACCAAAACCCACCTCATCTGGTACATTAAATCACTAACATACATAGAAGCACAGACTGCTTTTTTGGGTTCCTCAGTCATTCCATGATCGACCTTACAGGCATGTCTATATATGTGATATAACCTGCAATTTTTGCAAGATATATCAATGATGATATTATAACATATGCCTTATAAATAAATACAAATCCAACATATACATGCCTAGGTATGTTCCTAGTGCATATTAATGTGTTTACGTTTTCCAGATCTTCTAAAATTAGTACTGGGAAGTCATGCTTCTAAAGTCGTATTTTCACTTCAATGCAGTATCATTCCACTATTCCAGTGGGACTGGGTGGTGCTAGGTGGTAAATATCATTGAAAAGCAGGCCATTGATTTCTTTCCATTTGTAACGCAAAAATAAGATTGTTTTTTTTTGGCAAACTCTAGAATTTATTAAGCTTCAGTGATTGCCCCAAAATCATGTAGAATAAATTGCTATAACTAAGTAGTGGGAATATATCTGAGTTCAAAAGATAAATGGTCCTGTTTGTTGGAACTCAAGAAACAGGCTGTGTGATTTGAATGGCAATACTCAATAATTTATGACTTTGTAAGGTAGTTTTGTTTCAGAGTTCAAACTCTTTTATTGTATGCCAAAAGCCTTTCAGGACCATTATCTGTTCAGAAATCTTTTAAATATCTGGATATTCTGGGGCGGGGGCAGGGAGGATGATGATAATTCACAGAAAAGATAAATAATTTCTTTTCTATTATTATTATGCCCCAGTTTAATACAAAATATGTAAGGCGCCTAAAACAATATATCTGCAGGGTTTAGGTTTAATAAAAGTAATAAGAATAAAAATATACAAAAAGATTTAGCAATTCTAACATGGGGAGAAAGAAATCTATAAGCAAGGGAAAATCTGTAAGGTAATAAGTAATTGACTTACAGTGGAATGATTCATGTCTCAACTGTATGTGCAGTACAGATAGTAGATATTGCAGAACACACTGTACCCTGGACTGTAAAATAGCAAAAGTCCTTAGGCCAGAAAGAGCTTATAAGGATAGGCACAAGTGCTTTAAACGCTGTTATGAATAGGGGAGGACAACCATTCCAGATTTAAGCTTGCTGTAATAGTAGCCCCTGTGCTCAGTGGAAACTGATGCCTCTCATGTGATGAGGGGTAACCTTGAAGATGCTGACACATGCCAGGCGACTAGATGCAGAATGTAACGTCTCCTGCCAGCTTCTCTGCATGGTACAACGTTGGTACCCTTTAACTGGATTTCAGTAATATGTTTTGTCTTATCATTTCTCAAATCCATGCATTTTTCCTGTCAAAAATTGTCCTGGATTGAGGTAAAACAGAACCAATATTTGTGTTTTGTAATTTTACTTTTTAGCTGGGTCTCTTCTAACTAATTAAACTCTGAAATTAACAGCATATTGTTCAGAAAATATTCACTCTCACAGTGATAAGACCTGGTTATACCAATGAATGGTATGCAGAGAGGCCCTTGCTTGTTCTTATTGCTGTAACAACCAAGGTCAGGTAATGTCATTATTTGCCTTGTTGGAGTGTCAGGAGCCAAAAAGCTTAGAGAGGTCCCATCTGTAGGGAGGAGTGGACAGGACAGATGACCTAAAACTGACCAACAGGAGTATTCCATCCCATTTGCCCCATGCTCAGTATAAAACCTGAGGGTTAGGTCTCTCTTTCTTCAGTGGCTGATGTCTGAGGAGGACCCTGTCTGTTCATCTGCCTTTGATCCTGATCCATGTGTTGCTGACTCCAGATCAAGAATCCAGTTCTTGTCCAGTCTGGGACTTTTTTCCTGTGCCTGCTGGTGACGTGATCGTCATCCTGGGAGTTTGATATGGTTTTGTATATACTGTATACTGTTATTCCCTTTTTAAAATTTCCTTTTTAATTATTATTTCTTTATTTATTAGCACTTTCATTAGCTGAATTTTTTTCCTAAACTCATAAATTTCTTTATCTCTTCCTCTCCTCTCTTTGAAGAGGGGGGATGGAGGGGCCATCTGTCATTCTGATTGGCCAGTCCAGCCAAAACCACAACAAAAATCTACTTTAGAATAACTAAATTAAAGATATATAATCAGTTTTCCTACCAAATGTGAAGTGAAACATTGATAACCCAAATAAAAATGTTCATCAGAATTCACTTTATCTCTTCACGTTTTTTGTCAGTTTTTAGCAAAGTAAAAAGAGAGAAAGCTTTCTCTGATGGACTCATCTGTTGTATAGCTAAGACTTTTTAAAGAATAATTGACTGAACTGTTACTTAAAATTATTTAGAATATAAGCAATAGTGTTAAATAGGTGCTTAACTCCAAAGATAGCAAACAAAATTTCTAGTATGTCAGCTACAAATTTGGTGGTAGTCAGGAGAAGGGGGTTAGTAAGACATTTGTAGGCTTCCTTAGTAGAGACAGTCCTTATGTAAACCATTATTTGAGACTGACCTGAAGTCATCACTGCAATTTTATTTTCAGGACAATTGAAAGTAGTCCAATAAGCTCTCTGTAACATAAAACATATTGAGATGGTTATCTGCAATAGACGAAAATTAAGCCGTTCCCAAACTGTGTAATAAAAGGCTGTGCTAAGCTGTCCACATCTGATCCTTGGAACCATTTAAATTGCTTGCCATGAACCTTAATAATAATGGAGCATAATAAAATTAAAGGGTTAGGAAGAGACATATCCATTCCTAAAAGTTTGGGACCACTGTTCTCAAACTCTTTTTGCCTTTTTTTTTTTTTAATTTCTCCAGACACTAGTTTGATAGCACAAAATGTAAACACTTACCCTCATGTTTCAGGCCAATTTAGGTTTCTATCTCCTACTCCACTGAATTAGCTGACTATGTTCACCTACTCCTGAGGCCTTCCTGAAGTGACCTCATGTATGAAACTGATGTACTTTGAAATGCATTAATTTCTTAATAGTTCAGCCTATCCTTCTCATTGCTCTGTATGACAAGCTATTTCACCGTTTCCTTTTAGATGTATTTGTAAAAGCATTGAAAACTTACTTATTTTTCTATAAGCCCACTGTTTATCTGGACTTGTTTTGTTGATCTGGTACCTTTCAAAAGAAATTAATTTCCTGTGGGGAAGTGAGCATGGTGGTTTGGTTTCCAGGGGATTCTATGCACTCTGCATTAGTGATGTTCCTGCTGTTTGGAGATCCTAGTCAAAGTGCTGTTTTTCAGAAAGAAACTGCCAAACTCCTAATGAAGACTGGAAAAATATTCTCAGTAGGTAAGTCCTCAAGTACAACAAAACATAGGAACAAAAATTCCATTCCCGAAGTTCTGATTCTAGGTAATTTATGACTTTGTTTTCCTCACTCTTGATCACATTGAGTAGGTTCTGAATGTGCAGGTTGTTGTGAGTGAGAATGGATGAGCAGGAATCTCTATGTAGACCCTTAGGGGAAAAATAAATTCACTAACATGTTGTCAGCATCTGTGTAGAAAGTTACATTATGAAGTCTGCAGCTGACATTCTTTGAAATCTAGGAACCATCCTGGTTTACACCAACCAGGAATCTTGCCCTTGAGCATCTTGTTTTGCTTGTTCTCCCAGATTCTTATTAGTATCTGGTAACTTGCTTTTAACAAATTTTAGAAATATGCAGTAATCTACAAATAAAATTTATCAACATAACTTTTAGCAAAACAGACACTAACTTTTTAGATACAGACAACCCTTAATAGGTATTGAGGCTGTTGGGAGCAAAAAACATAGCATTTCATAAAATGATTTTAGGTTTTTGTAACTGAAATCACCCCTTTTATGTCTTTCCATACTTACCAAAACCTGTCTTACATAATTGCATACTCGTCTTCATGACTTACATTGGGCAAATCGAGAACACTGTTCTTAACCATTAGTGAAACTATGTTGAGCTTTTCACTGATACCTGAACAGAGGTTGTGGGGATCCCCATTGAACATGCTGGAGTTTTTTTAAAAATAACTTTTAATCTGCATCTCAAAGTAGTATTACTTTGCAGCTAACTTTTGAAGCGAAATACATGTATTTGGACAATCTTGCTGATTTTACCAGCTATACATTTAGAAACATGGGACATCCTATGCTTCCTATAAATCTTATTAATTATCAAGTTGCTGGAAAACTGGCTTAAATCCACAGCTCCTAGGTATTTCAGAAAGTTTTCACTCTGTTTTTCTGTGTATAAGGAAATAAAATTTCTGCCAGTTATCTCCACAAAACAATTAATTTATTCCACAGTGACTTCAGCTGCTCTTTAAAATTACATTAGTTATAACTTTAAGAAATCTCTTGCCAGCAATATTTTGCATGTCTTAATTCCTTTGTTTACTTAAGGAACTCACCACTTTTCTACAGAGCTTTTCAATCCCTACAAGAAGAAACTGATATCTGTACATCAGAAAAGTTAATTAAAATAAAATTTCTTGCCTGAGACAGACCAAAATCCACAAAGAATAATCTTTGTACTCTGTGGTTGGCATACCTTAACATTAGGAATTAGATAAACAGCTCCTACAGCTAAATATACTCTTTTTTTTTTTTTNTTTTTTTTTTTTTGAGTGACTAATGAATTTTGGTGTGTCAGTCTTTGGCAGTTCCATCTGAACTGTTATTAAAAGGTTCTCAGTTTTTAGAAGAGCTTGTGTTTTCTAGTCTTTTGATTTGCCTCATGTGAGTGTCTGAAAAGTAATACATTCAAGATGTGGTTTCATGGCATAAAGCACTCAGTGAGAACACTGGCTTTAGATACTCTTCCTCCTGTTGCCCTGCACTGTGGCAGATGGCTCAGAGCAGACCCTCAACTCTGCTGAAAAATTTTTTGTGGCACCATCCTGTGAGGTTGAACGTGGAACTGAAAATTTTGCAGGTAAACTTTTAGTAGTGTGAAACCATGCCCACAAACACTACCCACTACTCTATCAAGAGTATTCACAGCCATGACATTAAGAGAAAGCCTAAATCTTGACTTCTTTTTCTCCATCAAATGTAACTTTGATACGTTAACTTAGATATTGTACTTGGTTGTATCCTAGCACAGAACAGGCTAGATTTCATGTCACATCTATTTATGGATCTACAGCTAGTAAAATAATAATTACTATAAAATTAGGAAACACTAAATTGTTGGTGCAGATTTTCTTCACAAGAGGACGTAAGATCATATCTTTTTCTATTAGAGAGAGCCACTTTGCTGCTAGTCATAATCCCAAGGGTGTTTTGATAACAAAAGTCTAACTATACCCTCACTGTTACAAATTAGCAAATTACTTAGGCTTTTTATTTATGTGGATTGATAGGGCATCTGGGAAATGATTGTTCATTAGGAGAGACCTGATATAAATACAAGAAATAATATTTTAAGATATGACAAAAGCATTTTGCAAGCTGATGACATATTAGCAATGATTTTAGCAGCTATTTGATTAATCTATGGCAAATGAGCTAGTATATTTAATTACAATTTTATGTGCTGTTGATATGTGTGCTATAAATAAGGAAATTGCATGTGGGTCACTCCAGTGAATGGTTGTGGAATTGTTTACGTGACATACTGATGTCATTAAATTATTATTCCAGATCACTGGGTAATCACGGTGACTTTTTTACAAGAAGGAATAATCTCTTCATTGAGTTAGTTTGTAATTCAGTCCCTGAATTCCTTTAGCTCCAGATCTATTTTAAGCAAAATATACAGAGGGGCTACACACATATTTGTGTTGCTTGCATCTCTTTGTGTGAAATTAAGTATTAATAA
Source organism: Nycticryphes semicollaris (assembly GCA_013400055.1). Taxonomy (NCBI): domain Eukaryota; kingdom Metazoa; phylum Chordata; class Aves; order Charadriiformes; family Rostratulidae; genus Nycticryphes; species Nycticryphes semicollaris. The sequence goes on along the minus strand of VXBJ01007796.1, from coordinate 542,546 downwards.
CTTGTTTCAGCATTCCAGTCTCTGGATCCTGACCTAAACCTGATGAAAGCAGAGGAAAGGCAAGCAGGTCTCTCAAATATCGCATAACATAAGTGGGATAGGAATGAGTAACTGGCCTGAAGCTCCCATGGCTCCACTGACCTGTACCCACACTGCCTCAGGTTAGTCCTTTTTATATAAGAATTGCCTTGGCAAGATAGTTAGATAGCAATATATGTATTTTATATAAGAATTGCCTAGAACGAGCCAGTGCAGGGCTGGGGAATGAGTTAACAACTCATCTGTGGCAATGATTAAGAACAGGGCTAGAGCTTCCTCCCTGGCTCTTTCTTATTTAGCGAGGTGTACCTTCACTGACCTCCCTGAGGTCTGGGTTAAACGTTTGCAGTAGCATTGTTTGCTACTGACTCACCTGGTACAGTATGAACAGTACACAGAATGGACGGAGTCTTGATTGACTGCTCGGAAGCTCTTCATGGAATTTGTCCCCCTTGTTTGCATTAAATGCAATGGGAATGAGAGTTTAATGTGCCTAATTAGATTAATACTAGGTGAAAAGCATGGCTGTGCTAGCTGAAAGGTGAATATCATGAATTCAGTTTCACAATAGAGCTACTTCAGTGGCAGGACTAGTTTAATGAGTTCCCATACTTTCTCTTTCCTCCATCTCAGTCGGCCGTTTTCTGCCTCCAGTTGCTCATTCCCATGCCCTGTCCCCTCCAAAGCAAATGTTATTTTTAATCCAAATCAGTTCAGTGATCCAGTTTAGATTGCAGTTCCACAGACAGTTGTGTGTTGACACAACTGTGGAGGTGGTACAATATAGGGAGGTAGGAATGAGTGGCTGGGGACAGCATATTGTGAAATGATAGTGATACCATGAAACGAAAGACTTTTTACATTAGCCTATGATATGTCAGTGTCATAATTATACACCAACAAATCAGAACATGAAGCTCAGTAGAGAAAGTCAACAAAATATATCACCTTGTCTTCATACATACCCTAAAGCTGGGGAGTTCTGGTAATCTGCCTTTTTTCTGGCTTTAGTTCTGCCAAGCTGAAGCAATAACTGAAATGTTCAAGACTGTCCTGAATTATAAGATTGGTTGCATATGTTGTTGTTTTCCTCCCCTCCCCTTCACTCCCGGGTGAGTTTATTTTTCATTTTGAATGTTTATGTCAAAGTCTTTGTCATTCTACTGCCCATCTAATTCCTCATTCTGTTTTATAGTTAAGCAGTAATTAGAAACTATCACTGGGGAAAAAAGCATGTTTTGGTTATTTGATGTGATCCAGCCTCACATGAAATAGAAACTCTCCAAAAGTAGCAGTAAGGTAATTGCAGAGGACCCATTCTTATCCCAAATTCAAAATAGAAGGTTAAACTTTTTAAGACCAAGTGTTTCTTCTCCAAACCAACTCCAAACAAAGTACAGTGAGGTTTATGATGGAGAAAGAAAGATTATGCTTTCTTCTCTTAAAGAATTTGAATGAAGGGAACTCAGAAGAAAGCACAGTAAAGCAAGCAGCTGTATAACAGGTGTGACAAATCCTTCCCTCCTCTCAGCACTTCCACAGACCAAGCTCTCCTGTTTGGAGGTTTGTAGATGGACCTGTTTGTTAGGGACAAGCTAGTGTATCTGCCTGTGTTCTCTGTTCCTCAATCGGTGTCTCTGGTTCTTCAATCTCCTTTGCCACACCGCCACTGAGATGCGGGTGGGAACAGGGGGAATCAGGGCAGGCACGCCTGCCGAAACACCCATCCACTGCCCTTAGGAAATCCACCCAACTGCCACTCTGCTGTTGAAGGTGCAGGGAACTTTTCAGTCCTTCTGAAAAATTTCCGGTAGAAACAAGATCTTATTTTTTAAAAGTAGTAAAAAAATGCCTGTTTGGATCTCTTTTTTTTTTTTTTTTTAACCTGATCATATAATGAGGCAGAAGAGGGAAAAAGATTTATCTTCCCTTTGGGTGCTAATAGCCCACAGAGACCCATGAGATATGTCAAACCCTGTTCTTTTTTTAATCAGGAATGTAGTAGGAGCAGGAAGGCTTCAATGAAAACATATTTGCAGGAACTTTTGTCTGTAAAATCTTTTCTGTGATGTTTTTTAGCAATAGAGCAGACTCTCCTTCCTCTCACATACTGGGCAAGACGAGGCCTTAAAATTTATTTCACATTTCTGTTTTCATTGTGGTATGATTATTGGATGAAGTAATTTTATGATTGCTTTTCAGTGGCTTAGAGGCATAGAGTATCTTTTATTTCTATATCAATATAATAAAAAATTGTCTTCAGCAAACTGTTATTTCTGCTAGGGCTTGGTGTTTTTTTTCTCATTGTAATATCTCACCTAACCCGTGGTAAATGAGTTCTGGCAGATTTATCTTACGACATTATCCCCCCTCACCTCCTAACTCCTTGACTTGACTCTCTGCCTGTCATGACGCTGTGGGTGCTGAGGACCTCCCTGTCCCTGCCCAGCCCAGGGTTCCCACCACCTCCCAGAGCCCAGGACCTCATGTCAGCCCACCGGGGCCAACAGCCTCTGCTGCGGCAATCCTGCAGCAGCTTGGCTGGTCTCCAGCTGCTCACAGCCTTATAAGCATGGCCACCAAGCCAGACCCACCCATGGGCCCATGTCCCAGCCCAGCCTCGGCCCATCCCCATGGCCCTGCCTGGCCACCCTGGGAGGTGTCTGGCCCTGGTTCCCTGATCCTGACCCCACCCACCAGCTGACATGCCAACCTGGCGTCTCCTTCGGCCTCGCCTTCCTCTATGTTCTGTTCATGTGATGCGTTTGGCTAAAACAGTCTCTACTTCTCACCATTTCATAGAACCATAGAATGGTTAGATTTGGAAGGGACCTTAAAGATCAAGTTCCAACCCCCCTGTCATGGGCAGGGACACCTCCCACTAGATCAGGTTGCTCAAAGCCCCATCCAGCCTGCCCTTGAACACTTCCAGGGATGGGGCATCCACAACTTCTCTGGGCAACATGTTCCAGTGCCTCTCCACCCTCCATTTCTTTCTAGTTATTCATATGCACTGTGTACAGAAAGATCGTGTGTTTCACAACTGTCACAGGTTATGCATTCACGCTTTTGTCTGTTTGGTGTCAATTATTTCACACTCTCAGACTAAAAAGAAGCCAAGCAACAAAAACTTGTGCATGATAGTGGAACAAAACCCTCCTCAGAATCAGAAACATAGCTTTTCAAATGGAAAATGCAAAGTCAGCTCTTGCAGAGCTGCAAATTCAGAAGCCAGGCAGAAAGCTCAATAGGCAATAAAATTAGGAACCAAAAGACAATTTTCTTGTCTGAATAAAAATTCCAAAGTATTCTGTGGATTTTTACAGCTCTGTGAAATCTGTGGATTTCATAGCTATTACCAAAATTGTTCTCAAGATTTATTTGCACTGCAGGGTTTCCATATCATAGAAAAGAGGAGTTCTGGTTCTCCAGACGAGCAACTAAAACATACAGCGTCTAGGGACGAAGGGCCATGAACAATTTTCCCTCTGACAACGTTTTCCTCTCTAGCTGCTTGCTTTCATTCTTGTACTGATATTTATCTCCTCAGTTCTGCTAGTGGAGTTGTTGATAAGATTTTACACCATAGGACTAGCAATATGTTCTAAGCTAAGAAAAATCCTCCAGAAAAAAAAAATAATCTTTTCATCCCAGACTATTTCACTCATCTAATTTAGAGCATGGCACTGAACACACTTTGTCCTGCAGCACAGGCGCAGCTAAGAAGGTGATAAATTGTTATACAAGGGAGGGAAAGAGCAACTGGAGTGAGAAAGAATGGAAATCTATTAAATTGGTTTTGCCACCAGAGAAAATGAAGTCAGGAACTACACTACAGCCCTTGTCTGAGTAGGGCTGGATGATATAAAGATTAAAAAGCACTGATAACTGCCAGGGGCTCATTGATACGAGCATCCCACAGGATAGGCTGCAGATGCTGGGCAACAGCAGGGAATTTAAGTAGATGAACGAAGTGCTGTTAAAACAAGGCTCCCAGGGTTAAACATAGTTTGGTTACAAAATTCAGAGAAATCTATCCCTCAACAGTGAGTCATCTTTCTAGTGGAAAACTAGAACAAGCGTTTTTAAAGAAGTGCATAATTGTGCATCTAAGTTGGTTTTGAAAGAACCTAATGAGAAAATATCAAAGTAATAAGAATTGAGATCAATTGTGAGATTTTGGAACTTTATGGGGAAAGTATTACCTGGACTAGGAGAACAAGAGTTTTTTTACTATGTGTAGGTGTGTGCTCTTAATGTATTATCTGACTCTTCTAAGTCTATGGTGTTTTCAGCGTAGGTGCTGATTAAGAGCTTAGACTTGTGATTACTTTATAAACAGTCATAGCAGTTTAAGATGTTTACTCCTGACATGTGGTTTGATGGAGGAGCATACTCCAGCACAGGTGTTGTGAGAGATCTTGAGAGGGTTTCCTAGTCACAGGTCTGGTTAGGTTAGTGTGTGTGGGTGTCCATGGCAAGTCACGGGGAAACACACTCCTAGGCTATCCCTGATGTCAGCTGAGCTCTAGGGGAAAGACCTTCTGCTGAGTATTAGTAGCAAAGCTCGGAGCGCTAATTCTAAGTCACAGTTAGATCCAGAAATTATCACCTCTAGCATCATACAAATCAAATTAGCTGACAGAACCTCCATGCTTCCCCCTTCTCCTCCTCCCTGGTTTATAATGAAGTGAAACATGATGGGATCTGGCTCTTATCAGAGTTTAGGAAATTAGCCTACTGAATGTTAGGCTTGAACTCAACAACTTCTAAATGTATCCATGATGATTATATGAAAACCAGAAAGAAATTTCTGTGAAATAATAGTAATACTATTATTAGATTTGCCATTGGTAAAGTGCACTCATTTCTCAGCGCTTACACTGAGCAAATGCAGCCTCTAATAGACCAGAAAATTGTCAACTGCTAGCTGAAAAGGAGCTTAAAATGCATACTGATTTGCAGTAATTTATTATTGGTCATTCTAGGAAAAAGCACGGAATTAGCTGAATACTTCTGTTGCTAATAAAGTCATATCAAAATGGGATTCCATGGGATTCTGCTGTCGTTCAAATAATATTAAATATGCTCTTAATAACCTTGCACTGTTAATAACCTTCTACTGTTAATCTCTGCATAATGTAAAACTTTGAATTAAGAAGTCTTTTCATGTACAGGGGCAGAACTTCATTTAAAGACCTTGATGGTGCAAGAAGTAGACTGACATAAATCCATATTGCAAACAGTCAGCTAATGGATGCAGAGATAAAGAAGGACTTGTGAAGACAGAAGCAGTGCAATGTCAAACCTATTTTTTGCACAATTTCCTACAGAAAATATTCCCATTAAAAACAGGAATGTAGCAATAAATGAGTGGTTTGTGCAAGCTAAAAAATGTAAATGGTAAAAATGATCGATGAGGCTGATAAAATTTCTTTATATTGGTCAGATGGAAAATTAAGATTAATGGACTCCGATTAATCCCATATTTAACTTTGGAAATCCACTGGAGTGGCAATACTGAATATCCTATTCACATTTTATTTTTATATCAATTTACAAGCCAAGGCTTATGCTGATTTTATAAACACTGCTTGGGCTTATCTTAATGTACCATTTGTGCTTCTCTTGATTTAACTTTGATTAAATTAAAATCAAACCATGGTATTGACTTTTTTCTAATTTTTTCCTATAGCTTTGCTTTTTTTATTATTAAGTGCAATCGTCTGTTTTATATTAATAGAGTAATTGAAATTCACTGACATAATAGAGCTTTTTCAGCTAATATACCCAGTTGGTGTACCCCTGCCACACAGCCTGGACAGATCGCAGCATTGGCAAAAACATTTTTTTGGCAGCAGTCCTTTCAGCAAAAAAAAAAAAAGGGCTTTCTTTTGTTATTTTTTAGGGGTTGGGGATGTTTAACACAGAAAAAAGCCAAAATCCCCACCACCTGGTTTTGAAATAAAAGCATGATATGCAGAGTGAGGTGCTTTACAAATTATTTTTAATTATTTCATAACTAATAAAAAATAGAATTTCTTCCTGCAAACGCTGCTGCTCTTGTGTCTTTAGCCCATCCCAGCTACAACACTGCTGCCACTGTTTTCATAACAAAGTAGTAGAAGAGCATGTACTGTTCAATGCATTTATTTCAAGCCTGACACCACGCTGGCAGAGATGCGGAAAGAGGAGAGTCACACCCTTCAGTCGAATATTGGCAGGTCATTCTGTCTTGCAGGAGGGCTCGCTCTCACTGCCCAGCCCTGGAGGAGTATTTCTGTGAAAAATGGGGACCTGGGACCAACTCCTGCTGCTGAGACCAAGTGCCATTGAGAGGTTTATGCCTGCGTTGCTCGGGCACAGCTCCTCAAGTAGGATGGGTGCTTGCGCTGTGAAAGCACATTGCCTTGTGATCCCCATGGTGCCCTGGAGGTTTGAGGGCATAATTGTCCCTGTTCTTATGGGAATTTCTTTTATGGAATGAAAAGCCGGCAGTGTTGATGATCCCATGCTCAAGTTTGGTTTATGGGCCTCTTTATTTAACGGGCCTTTTCTGTCCCCAGTACAGTACACACCAGCCACTCCACCTAGGCACGGTCTTACAGAGCTTGTTCACATTGGCAGGAGGCCTGAGACATGGCTTGGATTATAGCTGTTTATGTCTGAGAATATATGAAGCATCTAGCAGTGAGTAGCCCAAAAAGCCACGAATCTCCAGCCAAGAGGGGGGATGCAGGAAGGGCCTTCAGACAGGGCATGAGTCAAAGTGAAGAAAGCACACATCTGCTTGGTAGCAAATGTTGGGAAGTGTGTAATGAATCATAGAATCATAGAATGGTTTAGGCTGGAAGAGATCTAAAGATTGTCTAGTTCCAACCCCCCTGCCATGGGCATGGACACCTCCCACTAGACCAGGTCATTCAAAGCCCCACCCAGCCTGCTCTTGAACACTTCCATGGAAGGGGCATCCAAAACTTCCCTGGGCGACTTGTTCCAGTGTCTCAATAACCTCACAGTAAAGAATTTCTTCCTAATATCTAACATAAATTTCCCCTCTTTCAGTTTAAAATCATTACCCCTCGTCCTATTGTTACACACCCTGACAAAGAGTCCTTCCTCATCTCTTCTGTAAGGCCCCCTTCAGGTACTGGAAGGCCATTATAAGGTCTCCCCAGAGCCTTCTCTGGCTGAACAACAAAAACTCTCTCAGCCTGCCTTCATAGGAGAGGTGCTACAGCCCTCTGATCATCTTTGTGGCCCTCCGCTGGACCTGTTCCAACAGGTCCATGTCCTTCCTGTGCTGAGGACTCCAAACCTGGACACAGTACTCCAGGTGGGGTCTCACAAGAGCGGAGTAGAGGGGCAGAATCACCCCCATTGACCTCCTCTTCTCCAGGCTGAAAAACCCCAACTCTCTCAGCCTGTCTTCATAGGAGGCACATTTCAATCCTCTGATCATCTTCATGGCCCTCCACTCCAGCAAGTCCATGTCCATCTTAGGTTGGGGAGCCCAGAGCTGTACACAGTACTCCAGGCAGGGTCTCACCAGAGCAGAGTAGAGGGGCAGAATCACTTCCCTTGACCTACTGGCCACACTTCTGTTGATGCAGCCCAGGATATGGCAGAGAACTTCAAATAGAGGTATTTGAGTCCCTAATCTTTCTTCATTTTTCTGAGTATCCATTTTAAAACACCTAGAGACTACTCAGCTGAATCCTAAGCACCAGTAATTGCAGAAGATGTGAACAGGAATTGTACTTTGACATTATAAAGGCCTAAAATTGCTAAATACTCTGAAAAATCCAGCTGGAAAGCATGTTACATGGGGAGAGGGCAAGAGGGGGAACACTATTAGAGGACCTGGTTGGGGTTTTTTCAGTATCTCCAATCACAACATACAAGAGGAAGATAATAATACCACCAGGGTGTTGGGAAGATAAATTCATTAATATTTGCAGAGAAATAGAATACTACAATGAAAGCAGCATGGAAAAGCCCATGAGAAAATGAGTGATTCTCTATTCAGTGCAGCATTCAGACAGTGTGCAGTAAATAATGGAAGGGGCACACATTGAGAGATGAGTGTAAAAAGAAATATCGAACTACTCACTCACCAAGCTCTGCTCATCCTTTCCTTATACTGCTATCTGCACCTCCCATGAAGTACGTGAAAGGAAAATAAATACTGTCTGACTTTGGAGCAGCTGGGTAGCCTTAATCTCACCTAATTTTAGCCTATAAAATAAGATGTGTAGCCTGTGCTTCCCCTGTAGTTTGTATAAAGAGATAGATACCTTAGGCAGCAATTCATCAAACTACCTCTGACACTCGTGTTAGGATGGGGTGATCACCGTCTGGTGGTGTCTATCTCTTTTCCTGGACACACACTGAGAGTGCAGAGAAACAATTTGGCTTAGTCCTCCAGTGCTGAGATGACTTCAGTATTTACATTAATCCCGCCCTAAATCTCAATCTGAACAGTACAGTGTGCCATCCCAAAACAAGTAAATCATTTTAACTGCCTTGTTTTCCTTCCAGTTTTCTGTGAATCATGAGCTGTTTTGCACTGTAAAGTAAAGGTGCTGAAATTTGCATTAGATTGTCACTGACAAAATGCTTCAGAGATGGTATTTGTGGGGCACCTGGAGAGTGATGGAATGACACCCAATTAGATATAAAACAGCTGCTTGTGGTGACTGGTATTGACTGGAGAGGGATCCTTCCCTTTCTCTATGTCACTAGATGCAGAAGGCTCCTTCATATGAGAAATGCAGTGGCTTAGAAAGAGGTTCTTTTGTGCTAGGAAGTAAGCATCCTTTCTTATCCTGGGCAAATTATTTAATCATTCATATCACAAATCTAACCTTTATATTATGCCAGGATGAGAAATCAGATAAGTTGCACAAAACTGTTAGCAAATAGCACAGAACCAGTGAAGAATTTTTTTTTTTTATTTTTTTTTTGTGGCTGAACATGTATTTAATTCTAAATCCAAGATGAAGAGGAGAAATAAAAGCTCCAAGAAAACAAAGTTGGTTGCATTTAGACTAGGGGTGGGGAGAAATTTAGACTAGGGGTGGGGAGAAGGAGGGAGGTGGATGAGGCAGGTGGGAGATTCTTCCGGGCATGGATTTTTGGTTTATTAATTTATTTTCTTTTGGTTATTAAAATGGAGATGTGAGAGCTTACGTCTCCATTATGAGGACCAACCCCTTATCAGCTTCTCAGGACTGGGCTTCTAGCTTTTTCCTGTATTGCTATTACAAGGTCTCTTTTGTGAGTGAGGCTTGTGTCCATATTTTTTTATGGTTAAGTTGGAAAAATTACTTTGAAAGGACATTTCAGATTCTGTAGGAAAATACAGAATAAAAAGGTTAATTAACAGAATGCTCAACAATCAATCATCTTCAATTAAAATTTAGCTCCAGTTAATGCAGTCACAAGTCTGTGTCAGTCTCTGCGCTCCAGGGACAAGTCAAAATACATAATGCAAATCCACCCTACTTCTTCATAACATTAATATTAATTCTATAAAATTTTCATGGTAGGTGAAGTTCAGCGTTTTATTTTCTAACAGCAGCTCAAGATAGCAGTTTTATGCTGGTCCTTCAATTTGTTTTCTTCATTCACTAAACACTTTGGTTTCTTGTACCCCTGATCAAACAAATATTTTGCCACCTGTTTACTGTAAGCAGGTCTGCTGCATCCTGTGATCACAGTGCTGAAAACGCCGAAATGAAAGTGCTGACTAAAGGAGACACTATCAAAGATAACTCCTTGGTGCTCAACATTCATTATGGTTTCCAATTGTCACCTCTGGTATCTCCAAGAGTAGAGGTGGAACTGCCAAAGACATAAATTCCTTATGTTTAGCTCTTGCTAAGACATTATCGTGTGTTATACTTCTGCAGTGACCTGCAGGAAGTGATCATTTTTAGATTGAATAACCAGTACTGAATTTCAATGGACTGATGTTAATAAGTTGCCACTTTTCGTTATCTAAAAGCTTTACCGGAGGGTGGTGTTCAGTGATGTTAAAAGTGACTACCAGGAAAACACCTCATTTACTTCAGTGGAAAAATAACTCGAATTAATTTAAATGGCTTTGCACCACAGTGGATGCAGAGCACTCACACAGAGAAGTGATACCTCATAGGGAGGTGAAGCTAAGCAGATAGAACCAACCACATCAGCCATTGTGCTGAAGAAATGCTTTCTAAATACTGGAATTTGTTTCTGAAGGTCTGTGAGGCTTGTCCCACCTGTTCAATGTCCAAAACACATAACAGCACTCTCTATATTCCCATCTATTCACAGGTTTGCAAAAATAAGACAAAAACTTCTGTGCAACCCATCCCTCAGCCATTGTCTACCTGTATTTATATTACTTTGCTAATTTATGAAATTATTAAGTTGATCCCATACGCACAATGCAGGCTTCAGCCTACAAGCAGACAACTTTTTCTGGGTTTTACTGTGCTAGAACCATCAGGGTCCTAACTTATCACTGTTGTAACACAGCCTGCAGAAGGCCAGGTGTGAGTAATATTTTGACTTCTGCCAAAGTGTGTCTGGATAGTGCAACCCCCCAGAGCTACCTGAAGAAGCTACCTGCAAGAAACTGAGAAGCTCTCAAACGTTGGCACCTGATGACACTAGTTGTTAGCATTCAAGACATTTTCAATGTCTGATAGCATTCAGGAAGGTTAATGGTCAGGCATCTCACCCTCTATAGGCAAATAACTTGACTGCTACATGAGGCAAAACTCGGAGATATATAATGTTTTGATTTTTATAAACTTGCCTTTCATAAATGTGTTTTTTTGTCAGTTCATTTCTCATTTCAGCTTTTGAGAGTGGAACAACGAACTAAGTATTAGACTTAGACAGTATGTTAGATTAGATTAATTTTAATAACACCATAGTTACTCATCAGTCCTATGTTACCTAATACTCTCTTTCTGAAAGGTTGTTTTGAAAATCAGATATTTTCATTTACTGGCAAGGTCTGGATTGAAGAGAAATGTTGTCTTATGCAGCTAACTGTAACTGAAATTCATGATGCAGCGGCTATAAATCAAATCTAAGTAAACAATTTTGTTTAGTGCATAGACATTTTTCTCCATGCTTCAGGGCCTTAATACTGATTTCTTTTATGCTGACCTCTACTCTTGTCAATTGACTCCCCTGTCACTATCTGCCAGTTTTCCGTAACTATTCATGCTGCATATATACTGTCTTTTCTTCTGTATTTTCCAGCTATTCCACACTGTGTTTTTTAATCCTTCCCAACTCTCCTTCTCTGAAAGCCTTGAGGAAAGACGTGAATAAAACTCCAAGCTGAGAATAAGTTAAATGCACCCTTACTTTGTCTCCTGGAAAGGAGAGATTCTGTGAAGTGTTCTTTTAACTTGTTTCCTCTGCTTTTTTTTATCCCCCCTTTTTGTTTTTTGAATTTTGTGCATACTTATATTATAGTTTTTGAGTGAAAACCAGGTGAAAGACAGCAGCCATATTTAATTTGATAGGGGTTTCTCCTGAAAGAGTCAGAAAATGTTCCAGTTTTTCCCATCCTCCCAAACAGAACTACGTAATGTACCTTTTATTTTCCTGTTTTGAGTCAAATTACGTTCTGAGTTGCCAAACAGGAGAATCAGCATAGAACTAATATTATTCCAAAGTAGATTGCTGAGTGACATTTTGAATTATGTATTCCCGCTATTGTGCCTAACCCCCTTCCAGTCTCTAATTGTGGGTCCCTTTTTGTACATGTTAAGTAGCTTTTCATCTCGACTGAATTCTAATTTTATCTGAACCTTTGCAAGTATATATGCTAATTATATAAAAAAATCATTTTGCATTCATTTTGAAACTAGAACGTGTTTTCAACAAAATGTTTCTGTTTCATAAATGTGAAATTGCAACTACTCCTAGTTTTGTCACTCAAAGAGATTTTTTTAATGTTATCATTTTGAATATATTTATGAGATACACATTAATTTTTTCACTTGATTTCTGTAGCTCATAGTAGTATTCTTGTTAATAAGACAAAAATAACCTAAGCCCCCCCTCCATATATATTTCTAATAGAAGCTATAGAATAACACGAGACAAAATTAATATCAGTTTGTCATTCTGTAGAGATTTTATGGAATCTTTGTGCAAAAAATATTCATAGTATTAATTTTCTTAATTTTTTGCTGCTATCAGATGTAATTTCATTTTAATTTTATATATTTAGAATGATACCACTCGACTTCTGGGCTCCCCAGTTCAAGAGAGACAGGAGAGAGTACTACTGGAAAGAGTAGAGAAAGAAAGATGATTAAGGGATTGGAGCACCTCCCTTATGAGGAAAGGCTAAGAGAGCTTGGACTCTTTAGCCTGGAGAAGAGAAGGCTCAGGGGAGACCTTATTAATGCTTACAAGTATCTAAAGGGTGGACTGAAGGAGAATGGAGCCAGACTCTTTTCAGTGGTTCCCAGTGACAGGACAAAGGGCAACAGGCACAATCAAGAACATCCATTCAAATATGAGAAAAACCCTCTTTATGGTGGGGGTGACAGAGCGCTGGAACAGGCTGCCCAGGGAGGCTGTGGAGTCCCCTTCTCTGGAAATCTTCAAGACCCGCCTGGATGCAGTCCTGAGTGATGTGCTCTAGGCAATCCTGCTTTAACAGGGGAGTGATCTCTAGAGGTCCCTTCCAACTCTGACAATTCTGTGGTTCTGTGATCCGTGAATAGGTATTATTTTAAAATGAAAGGAGTCACAATGAAGATAGCTTTCTAATTATTTCTTACCTTAGTACTGAAAAGGAAGGACAATGAAATACAAATGATCGCTGGAAGATTTAAGTGCTTAGTTATTAAATGATTGAAAGCGTAAAGGAAATAACTAATTTTAAAGTCAATTTGAAACGTAATTCCCCATTTTGCCATCAGCGATTCAGGCATACTATGATTTACCAATGAAAAATTCAGTCTTGTATTAGGAAAGAGAAGACCTATGTCATTAGTTGCGCACACCTCATTAGCATCGGTTTTCAGCAGCGATAACTTGATGCAAGCTGAATGGAGTTAATTGTTTTGAACAATTCACAAGTTGTTTAACTACATTACAACAATAAAAATAATGTTGATGAATACGTTATCTCTCAATCTGAGTTAAGAAATTTAGGTCTTGCTATTGCTCAGTTCTTTTGTAACTAAACTTCACCTAAAAGTCTCTTGTAAGTATAATCCATCATGTTTATCATAAAAAACATAAATATTGCAATGTCTTCCCAGTGAAATAGGACAATGTGCTGCAATTCACCGTTTCATGAAATCAAACAATTAACAGGACCATTGGAAAAATAAGGCTCTGGAACAATATTCTAGCAGGGATAAGTTGGATTAATAACCTAAACTGCTTTGAAGTAGAATGCAAAATGAGTGATAGTGTTGCTTGAGAATCATGATGAGGTTTCCATGATGGCAAAGGATCCTGACAAGAAGACACAGCTAGGTTCCCGTGTCTACACTGCTATTTTTCACAGTGAGGAAAATTAACTCAAACACATGTACTCAAATAGACCATATGTTACAAAAGTTTCTAAGACACAGAACAAAAAGTATTAAGCTCAACAATGACTAATAGTTGAGAATCTGTTCAGACAGTAAAATAGTAATTAAAACCTCTTTAAACATTTTCTTCATGAAGCAATGGTATATTATTGGTTTAATATATTTTTGGCTGGCCTTATTCAGGGCCAAAAAGGACAAGCCTAACTCCTAGCTTGGCTACTCCTGTAACAAAATTCTGGCCTATCAATGCTAAAGACTGAACTCTCCTGGCACCAGATATGCTAGGCAGAAGAATTACAAAAATAATTAGGATCTCAATATTGATCTCAGAGTTGTTTAACAATTGCTGATTGTATAAGCTAAATGCTAACAATTAGCATAAAGGCAGTACACAGGCATAAAAGCCAACCTTAATCCCATTTTGTTTTTTCTGAGTAGTTCAACAGTAGTGATCATGGGACCACAACTGATTTAAATGACATCACTTTCACTCAGTGATACAATAAAGAGAAAGTATAGTATTTGTTATTGTGGAACAACATCATAAATATATATATTTAGAATTCTAATAATTTTTGGAAAATTTTATGCTCTTCAGCTGTTGTATTTGAAAGCACAGGGCTTATAATAAAAAACTAGAATACATGCTGTCTTTCTAAAAAGTATTCAAAAGAACTTTTAACAAAGGCAGGCCAGATTTCTTTGAATACAAAGTCACTGATCAGTCATTCTGTTGATCCGGTGATCTAAGACTGCGTCATTCACCAAAGTGGTGATTTTGTCCTGAAAATGCATTCACATCTCCTCCCTGGACCCAGGTGAAACATGATCATTTATTTTTTGTAAGATCAGTATTTAGTGATATGAGAAAACTGATCCATGTCACCTTGTGTGCCAGTAGGGCAGGTCCAGCAGACATGTGTGGCTAAGGGCAAGGGAGAAGAAGTTGCCCCATCAGTGGCCATGACTTTTCAAACTGGCTTAAACTGATTATGATACTGTGCCTCTGATGTGGTAACAGCACCTTTCTCTAATACCCTGAGGTGTTTCGAACTGAGTTTTGATGCATCAGTGAGTCCTTCTCTTGAAGTATATAGGACATCTACCAGAAGAGTCTTTTATTCATCTTCATGGACTACCAGTCCATTGGATTGAATTGAAATAAATAAATTGATTGAAACCTATCTGATAGTTTTAAGAAGGTTTGGATGGACTTTTTTGTTCTTTGACTGCCTATGTTTTAAGGAATGCTGCCACTGATTTCTCAGAAGCAAAACCGGGTAAGGACCTCTAGCTAAAGATTTGCCACTCTCCTAAATATAAAGAGAAAAAAATTGTGATGTTCCTATACAAGGAACTAGTGAGGACCACTCTACCCTCGCAATGAAGAATGCAGAAACCACCTGAAACCTGTTAAGTCGGTCATCTCAGCCAACAGAGTAACCATGGATGGTCTACAGGAATGTTATTTTCATGGCAGTGGTCGTTTCTTTAGTGCTTCCTAGTCAAAATATATTGTGTAAAGGACACAAGACTTGTCATATTTCACATTGTATGAACTGACTCCTTGGGAAGAAGATATTAAGTGTGTCTTCTGCTGTGTCTCAGATGCACAGCTTCACGTTGCTGTGGTTACACTGAGAGCAAGGTACCAGACCAACACAACATTCTAGTTTGGGTACGGTCGCACCAACTGCATTAGCCATAGTGGCGTTTTCACACAGTATTACTTGAAAAAAGGTAAGTGATATCAACTGAAAATGCAAAATAGAAGCAAATAAAAGAATGCTTTAAAAAGAGCATGTGTCAGGAAACTTAGAAATATATATTTCTTCTGCTGGCTTCTTTGCTCTTCTGGAGGAAATTGTTGCCCCTTTGTAAACCTGAGAGAACAGGCACTGCGTCTGCTCTTCAGCTGCCACAGCCTCAAGCTTGACATACTACCATAAATGGCCACTAATCCCAGTTAAACCTAATGTGCTGGACTGCAGACTGGCGTGGTTGGGAAGCAAATACACTGGTTTTGCTGTAGGCGTGGTAAACTCCACAGAGAGGTGCAGCAGAAGGCTGGGGGCACTACCTGCTTAAATTGTTCCAGCATGAATCACCAAAGGTTTCCCGGGTGGCACCCTACTTTAACGCACCTTTATGCAGTTCCCTTGCCGGGAGTAAAGCAGACTTTTGCTTGACTCTCTTCTGAGGATTAAGTTAGCATTAAAGAGCCTGTGCCTTGGTCTCCAGCTTTTCATGTGGTAAACAAATGGTATGTGTGATGACCTGGGCAATCAAATCGCCTCCACACAGTGATCACGTATATTTTCTTACCTCCTCTGTCTTTCTCTTTCAGGGCCTTGCCAGCACAATAGCTCTAATGAATCCTCTTGCTGAGAAGGTTGGTTTGTTCTTGTAAGAAGACCAGTACTGTAAGAGGTCTGTTTCTTCCCAAATTGCTGAAAAACAAGGCACAGAACAAAATTAAAATTGACATTTTCTAGAGGCTCTCATCTTGTTCATCTTCCCTGGAAATTTAATCCATCCTGTTCGTACATTACCTTTCCCAGTAAGAAGTTTTACCTGAGGTGCCAATTTACTCTTAATCTTAGACTGTACAAATCCATTCTGACTTGTCTAAGCTCATACACAGAATCGACCTGTATACCTATTAAATTTGGCCAAAAAAGTCTCTTGTTGTTCGGGTAGGTGTCAGCCCTTAGGCCAAGGTAATTCAAACTGGTTTATCTGCACCAGTGTAGATATGCCCTGCAACCCTAAAGCGAAAGCAGAGGGTGGAGCTTGCACACCAATGGTGCAATGTGATTTAGGACCTATACACAGTCACGTGATGTCCATTTGATCCTGTTCTTGCCAGTGAAAATTTAAAGGGGTGATGAGTGAACTGGAGCATTTAAAGGGGTTGTCACCTGTAGGACTTGGTCCTCCACCCCTCCTTTTTTTCCCTTCACCAAAGTTACAGCCACCTCAGAAGAATGGCAGTACATAAAATGTGAATTGTCCTCAGCCAATTTACAGCAGAGTCAGTGAGCTCAGAATGGATTTTTGATACAGGTGAACTTAGAATAAACTGTCAGATTTTGGACTGACGTTGTAAGATGTGGACTTGCATTTGATCCACCTAACTCCTGGCTGGGAATTGGTTTTCTGGCTGAGCAGTTGTTGCACGGGTCATGACATTGGTTATAATGGACTTAGTTTTGCAAACAGCAGCACACTCTGATAATGTTTTAATCTCCTAGATCCTCAGGATCCTCTCAGGAGAAGGCATCCCTCTGTTTTCCCCCATTACCTCCATTAATCTTTCTTAGGTAAACTGGCTTGGTTAACGCAACCTGCCAATGTCTGGCTATGGATGATAGTAATTTCAGGCATCACAGGCAGACCTAGAAGAGGATGCATATCCACAAGCTAATGTCTTAAACAGGGGAGCAAGAGTGACCAACCTTGAGCAAGATAAAGCATTTCCCAGACACAGTTCTCCACTCTCACCTTTACTGTGGGGATGACTAAGATACTAATGAAGTTGCTAATGACCATAAATTAAAGAAGTGCGTATCAGTGCTGGCTTATTTTTACAGGCCTAAAAACTTTGGGGTTCAGGCTGCTTCCCAAAAAGTCTAGCCCATCTTGCAATAGAGTGAGCAAGCTCAAAAAAGGGGAGAAAGTTAGACCGAAATAGATGACTGTCAGCAAGAAACATTACGCTAGCATAAGCCATTCTTGCTCCTGAGTCAGAGTCCTGTGTGAGCATGAGTCAAATCCCTTAATTGTGGCAGCACAACCATGGAAGATTTCTAGCTATAGCACCTTACTGAAACTCCTAGCAAAGCCTAGCAAGTAGGAAAAAAAAAAAAAAACCAAACCAAACTCCGATATTTTAAAACTAAACAGCTCTCTGAACTGAACCTTTTCAAACAGGAGTAAAACCAGGTCAACATCTAGAAAAACTATTACCTTACAGGTACGCTTTAGTGAGGAAAACAATCTGAAGACATTTGTTTAAAAAGTCACCTTCCTGCGTGTAATCTTTTATACTTTCCCATATTTTGTGCTGCTGGAAAAATCCTAAAGTTCTTTAAAGAAAGAAAAAAAAAAGAAGAAGAAAAAAAGCATCAAAATGTGCCTGGATACTGGCTTGTCACCCAGTGATAGCAGTCCTTTCAGACATACGCACACTCAGAAAATTGCATATGTAAAATCTACTCAAGCTAGTATGATGAGCCAAAAACCAAAAAAGAACACTACGGAAAAAACAATATGGAAGAAATGCAGTGATTTTAGTAGGCATGCAGTGAGTGTGTATTTTCTTAAAAAATATGAAGGGATAACCTGACTTTTTTTGTTCACTATGGGTCACCTGCACTTGAATGAGCATTTCATGTTGTTGTGACTCTCTTTTCCATAGGCAAAACTGACAGTTCTTAAAATATATGTAAATAAGTGTTATTTACAAAGACAGTCCGGTCATAGATTTAATGAATCCAAAGAGATTTAGCCTTAGCTCAGTTCAGTGTTATTTTCCAAGCTCCTCTCTTCACATGCAAGAGTCATGCATTTAGAACAGGCTGCCTGAGGTCATAGACAGGATTTAACGAGTGCAAGCCTGCTTAAGGAGGCCGATTTGAACTGAGTGGATACAGAGCCTTATTTATGACACAAACATAATCTGAATGAAATTGGTTTATGTCTTGTTCGTGTTTAAGAGTACTGTGCTACCCTTATGCAATATTTGCATTGGAAAATAAGAGATTTGCATGGGAGTGAATCACTAAAATTATTCACAAGGCATTACAGGATTTTACAGTGGATCTTTCATAAGGGAATCAGGATGGATATTGTGGCATTGATTTCAAAAGAAAATTTGGATGCTATGCATGAAATTTTGTAAATTTCTTTAAGTAAAAAGACTATCTCACCATCATTTTGAATTTAAAATATAAAATCTGTTATCTTTCTAATAATACCTTTTGCTCTAGAAGCCTTGCAGCCTATCTATCTGCATCGTGGTGTTAGTGCAGGCACTAAACATGGAGAAACGATTTAGGCAGAATGAGAAAGCAGTGTTTGGAGCACATAAGGTCATCTCTTGAATAGGAGGATTTTCTGCTAGCAGCTGGCACTGCTGAATCTGACCAGTGACTGGAAGGCATCATGCCAGAAGCTAGGACTTATAAAGATCTTCAGGCTGGGGAGCGCAAAATTGAAATGGAGAGGAGATGATCAGCTTTTTTTCTAGTTTTAAAGATAGGTCAGGGAGGTGAGTGAGGCAATGATTGACGGGGTTGGCACTTCTGGGTTTGTCTACAGAGGAAAGCTGCACTGAAGTAAATTTAGTCAGCTTTGAAGGCAGAATAATTGCTATAATGCCTGTCCACATTATGTCCCTTCTTGGTACAGGAGGATGTTTTTTATTTTTGACGTGGTAATATATTCAAGATAAAGGGGAAAAAGGTCATTCTTACTCGGTCATAGAAGTGTACACATGAAAGTTTGCACTGGTACAAAGTTAGGGCCAAATTCATGCCAGGAAAGAATTAACAAATAGCCTTCCCAGCATGCCCTTTTAAGACAGGGAGAGCCTGTATTAACAAGAAAAGTGCTTAAACTATGTAGCATACATCAATGCAAAAGTGCAAAAAAAGCTGTGCCACTTTTTGTCACGATAAGCGGCTTTCACCCTGGGTTTTTACCAGTATAAAAAGGATGCAACACAAAGCACCTCACTGGTCCTTTGTGCAGCTGTCAAGATACTTGTTATGTCAAGCTCTACATCTGCTTAAATTTACCTCTTAAATTCACCTTATTTTATGCCATTCTCAAAACTAGTCCTACATGAAGTCACCACCAGCCACAGTAATGCAATGTTGTGTCTATACCGTGATTACTAATCATGTTCTACTGCAACAGTGAACACACAGAAGAACATAGGTAACACAAGGTTTTGCAGAGTAACCCTAATGGAGATGACTCTATTGATTTGGACTTTTCTTCACTGCTAAAAAGATTAGCTAATTTATTTTTTTTTAACCTCGGAGAAAACAACACACGTCAGCTCTCTTGTCTTAAAAACATAGTCAAGATAAGGCGCTTTAATTTTCTAGTGAGTCGAATTTTCCAAGGTCAGTCCCAGGCAAAAGGAGAGGGCTGGCCTTGCTGAACTAAACTTGCAGTAAAATTAAAATATCCAGCACTTGGCTGTTTCCACTTTGGCATATCTGACATATATCAGTGATTTTTATGCAAAAATATTGTTTTGGTTTGGTTTTTTTTTTTCCCCAGCCGCAAAGACCTTGCGTCTTTGTATTCTTCCTTTGTGTTACCTCAGAAGCAATTCTGTAGTCCACCTTCCACATAGCACAAAGCTTATCAGAGAGACCTAAACTCTACATACAACTGAAATTCACTGTGGACATCTCTATCTATGGCAAGTCCTCTGAAACAGGGAGCAGTATGTCCAGAGTGTTTCGTTATCCTCGGTGATGCAATTTGTGTTTGGAGTAATCATGTCTACACAGTGCTTTGGAATCACTATGTCTACACAGCTGTTACAACACTGCTGCTTTGCATTCTTGGAAGATTCCACAGTTTATTGCTTTGCCCCTCTGTTTTTTTCCATGCTGCTCATTGTGAAAGATCCCACCAGAAGGTAGTGGAGCATTTCCCACAATTTCTCTCATTTTGTCACAACGTTCGAAGTGATCTCCATTTCCAAAGGACTGTTGGGCATCAGGCAAGAAGCACTGAAGACCACTAGGAAGTTCCTGGTGCTATTTGTATATCTTTAGGGACAGGGACATGTGCACAGCTGAAGCTGAACAGAGACAACTGACTAAACTAACGCATGAAATGGTGAGACTCAGTAGTGATACAGAACAGGGACAGCCAGCAATTTCAACAGGGTTTGGGAATATTAACTTTCAAGAGCCTTAAATGGAGAAATTGCCCTGCGACTGTAAGAATGGAATATGTCATAAGAATTTATCTTGGCACAGTGAAATATAGTCATCCATTTTCATCTGAAGGCTCGCCGTTCTCATTTGGTAACCATTTCTGCAGAGAGAAATCCACAGGAAAAAAATGGTCAGGATTATTACAAAGGAGTTATATGCAACAACTAAAAAACTGTCTGGCTTATACGAGTTGGCAACGCACTGGCATTTGTTGATGAGTTTAAATATTTCAAGGTAGCTAATTGTGGTTAGATCATTAATATGACCAATAAGGCTATTCTCACTTCAGAACATACCTAACAGGAGGCAGCATTTTTCTCTGATGTAGCAAAGACAGATGATCACCATGGGAGACTTACTAATATTAGAATGATGTGATGGGTAGGTCCAAGAAACCTATATTATTAGAAACACTGGGCTATTTTATGCTCTTTTTTTTTCTTTAAGGGCAAATACAGAAAACGATATGGCTATGATTTTTCTTGTCTGTCCAAAAGACTTAGTATACCCATACATCCTTGTTCTCCCTATTTATGAAGCCTTTTACTAGATGCTTAATTAAAGAAAGGCTCATTTATACCCAACCACATGGGGTGATTTTAGATTGTGCATTAAAAATGCTCAAAAACTGGGTGCTTGGTTGGCAATATCTGCCTCATATGAGAATGACTTCCTCTGTGTTACGCAGAGTCTTTCACAGCAAAGTAAACAGAGAAATGCCAAGACATTTGGAGTAGCAAAAAAAAGTAGTGATGGTGCACTCCTCCATCTGATCAGGAAGACAATGGTCAGGGATGCCCTACAATTTAAATGTGAAATAAGCGCAGATTTGTGAACAAAATGGGTGCCCTCTTAGGACAGAAGTAGGGAAATTCATATACATGAAGGGCTTTAATATATCATACACAGGGATTTTATTGAATTCTACAAAGCTTTTTATATAATCGAGCAATGTTATGGAAATAATTTTGGAAGATATAAGTTAATTAGGGCAAGAGAGCAGGGGATATGCTCTGAAAGAAATATGGTATCCCTTTGGGCAGGCTAATGAGTTTACGGAGTCTCACACAATGCACATTTTATTTGTTACTTTGCAATGTGGCATGTGGAAGGACAACCTCGTACCTTCAAACTGCTGTTAAAAGGTGCTACCTTAGTAGACACATTGTTAGAGAAAGGCTGACAGATGCAGAGAGCAGGGTTTTGTCTTTGAAAAAAGAGTATTTAGTTTTACCTGCTCTCTGTCTCCTGCAAAAGATATTTCTGAAGGTTCATGACCATTTTCCTTTACGCTCTCTCTTCTTAATCATGCTAAATTTAATTTTCTTTTCATTTCTCCATCTTTTTATCACTCTGTTGTGCTGTGTACACAAGATCAGTAAACATGCCATCCCTTGATTTCCTTTCCTTCTTGCGTAGATTGGACAGGTGTTCATGCAGTGCAGGCACCTGCGGCCATGGTTGCTGCAATGTGGCATGGGTGGGAAAGATAAAAAGGAACAGGTAGTCATTCCCAAGTAAGAGCCTCTGTGCCAAGAATAATAAAATGCTGCTCTTTCCTTAATTGCACAATATCCATTCCAAAACGGAGTACTATCTTCGCCTGAAGATTTCTTTTCTAATGCCTGTAGGTCAGTATAAAGTCATCTATTAAATAAATGTGATTCTGCAGTCATCAAAAATAAGAAAATTCTAAAAATCTCCGTAGTTATTAAAATATTTGTGCAGAGTTGAGTGATTTATTTTGTAACAACTCAATCCAAAGATGAGGGCATAATGAAAGTAAGCCAGAAAATTTATTCTAGCATTTTTTCTACCCTGTACCTGCTGTTAAAATAAGCTTGTCTTCTACTTGTTAAGCCACACAGACTTGCCACCTTGGATATATATGACTGAGGTTAGTGGTAGAATGGGAGAGAAAGAAAACAATGATGAAGGGATGTTCATTAGAGTTCATCTGAGGGTTGTTTTACAATCATAAGGAGTGGGACTGAGGGCTTCTACTTTGAGGCACTTCAGCATTTGACTCCAAAGTTAAGTGTTTTGTTTCTACTGTGGATTCTTTAGAAAAGAAAATTCAGTGTCAACTTTCATTAACCACTAGAGATGTAAGACACTACCTATTCAAGGAAGATGACATTAGTATGGAGGTCATACATGTTACAGAATCAGAGATGGATGGGCATCTTGCTATCCATCAGGAGGCATAAATTCAATAATGGCTGTGAATTTATGGGGAAGTCTACCCACAATCAACTCAGGAATATGTCATCTCAGTCAAGGAACCAAAAGTGATCAGATATCAAGATTCACATAATACCCTTTCAATGCCTCTAACTATGAAAGGTAGGAGCATACCAGCTAATCCTGGAGGCCACAGAGGTGTGCATAATTCTTTTTGATTACTGTGTGTAAAACGGTGATGCATGTGTATTTTGTAACCTTTGACCAAGCATCTATTATGGTAGAAATGCTGTATATTAGATATAAAGGAATGTATCTTTATGAGACATGCAGTAATTCTTAAACATATTGCTTCTTGCTGTACTCATTGGAAGAGGCAGTTTGATCATAACCAGATTAGCACATGAAGGCTCCAGCGTAAACACAACCAATACTGAGAGAATCAGGAGTCAGTAGCTAGCTGCATAAACAAAAGAATCCACAAACACATAAACAATCAATCGACCATCAATAAACAAAACTGCATCAACAAATTCAATTACATTTGAGATCTACACCGCTCAGATAGGTGGGGAGCCCTTGGTATAGTGCTTAGTGCTTCAAAAGATATCAGAGGTATTCAAGCATTCGGCGTAGCTGCATAATTTGTAACAAATGATATATGTCTTAAGACATGCTGCTTGATGCAAGTTCTTGGTTGTTAGAGTTGTAAGCGTTGTATTCACAACGAGAAACTTTGACACTGTGCACGGTTAAGCCTTTGGGGCATTCATTTAAAGGCCTGCATGCCATGATTTTCCATCTACGGAGATAGGTTGTAAGAAAGTTTTGGCTTGTCCACAGGTTTTATTGGCATAACTTGCAGAAAAAGAGGGAAAATGGTCAATATTGCAAATGCCTTAAATAAAGTATTTTATCTGAAATGTTTTCCAATCCCTAAAACAGAGAAGGAAATATCAATAGGAAAGGTATTTTCTAACACTGGAATTTCACTTAAATATTTTTTTAATATTTAAAATTCTTCAGGAACCTGAATATCTTCAGGAATATCTTCAGGAACCTGAAGATATACAAGTCCATGGGTTCTGATGAAATACATCCCAGAGTCCTGAAGGAAGTGGCTGATGCAGTTGCCAAGCCACTTTCCATGATATTTGAAAAGTCATGGCGGTCAGGTGAAGTCCCTGTGGACTGGAAGAAAGGAAACATCACACCCATTTTCACAATGGGAAGAAAGGAGGACCTTGGGAACCACTGACCTGTTGGCCTCACCTCCATGCCTGGGAAGATCGTGGAACAGATCCTTCTAGATGCTATGCTTGGGCACATGGAGAATAAAGAGGTGATTCAGGACAGCCAGCATGGCTTTACTAGAGACAGGCCCCGCCTGACTAACCTAGTGGCCTTCTATGATAGGGTGACTATGTCAGTAGATAAGGTACGACCTATGGAGGTGACCTATCTGGATCTCTGTAAGGCTTTTGACATGGTCCCCCAGAAGATCCTGCTCACCAAATTGGAGGGATACAGATTTGATGGGTGGACTATTTGGTGGATAAGGAACTGCCAGAGGTGGTACTCAATGGCTTGAAGTCCAGATGGAGAGCAGTGACAAGTGGTGTCCCTCAAGGATCTGTGCTGTGACCGGTACTGTTTAACATTTTTATCAATTATATAGACAGAGGGATTGAGTCCACCATCAGCAAGTTTGCAGATGACACCAAGCTGTGTGGTGTTGTCAATACACCAGAGGGGCGGGGTATCATTCAGAGGGACCTGAATAGGCTGGAGAGGTGGGCCCACGTGAACCTCATGAGGTCCAACAAGAGCAAATGCAGGGTTCTGCACCTGGGCTGGAACAATCCTCACTATCAATACGGACTAGGAGATGAAGTATTAGAAAGCAGCACTGCAGAAAGGGACTTGGAGGTCCTGATGGATGAGAAGCTGGACATGAGCAGACAGTGTGTACTTGCAGCCCAGAAGGCCAATCACATCCTGGGCTGCACCAAAAGATGTGTTGCCAGCAGGTCCAGAGAGGTGATTCTGCCACTTTGCTCTGCTCTGGTGAGACCTCACCTGAGTACTGTGTGCAGGTCTGGAGCCCTCAGTATAGGAAGAACATGGACGTGATGGAGCGGGTCCAGAGGAGGGCCACAAAGATGATCAAGGGGTTGGGGCACCTCTGCTACGAGGACAGGCTGAGGGAGATGGGGTTGTTCAGACTGGAGAAGAGGAGGCTCCGGGGAGATTTAATAGCAACCTTCCAGTACCTGAAGGGGGCCTACAGGAAGGCTGGGGAAGGTCTGTTTACAAAGGCCTACAGTGACAGGACGAGGGGCAATGGCTTCAAGCTGGAGAAGAGCAGATTTAGACTGGATATTAAGAATAGGTTCTTCACTGTGAGGGTGGTGGACCACCGGAACAGGTTGCCCAGGAAGGTGGTTGAGGGCCCTTCTTTAGAGATATTCAAGGTGAGGCTTGACGAAGCCCTGGGCAACCTGGTCTAGTTGGGGGTGTCCCACTAACTGCAGGGAGGTCGGATTAGATGACCCTAGAGGTCCCTTCCAGCCTGGATCATTCTATGATTCTATGACTTTTTTGCAATGTATTGTTTTTTTTCTGGAGGTCTCCTACTTGATGATCCAAGAAAAGTAATTTTTGTTCAACTTACAAACTTAATGGCTGCATTGATGATTATCAAAAGTATTTTGTTGAGTCCAGAGTGAATTTAGGAAAGCTGTGCTGAAAAACAGCTTTTGAGGATTTCCTGTCTCTGTCACTAGAGCACTCTTGTCACCATTTCCCCTTGTCACTGAGAGGACAAGAGCAAATGGGCACAAACTTGTACATAAGAAGTTCCATCTAAACTTGAGGAGGAACTTTTCCTGAAGTGAATTGAACAGCACTGGAACAGGCTGCCCAGAGAGGTGGTGGAGTCTTTGTGTCTGGATACATTCAAAACCCGCCTGGACAAGTTCCTGTGCAACCTGCTCTAGGAGGACCTGTTTTGGCAGGGCAGTTGGACTAGATGATCCCCAGAGGTCCCTTCCAACCCCATATCATTCTGTGATTCTGTGAGAGCAGAATTCTCAAATACAAAAGATATTTTTCACTCACTAGCCAAAGTCTTTTTCAAGCAATCTGTGTACCCAGTTAGCTATTTGCACCAAATCAGCATACCGAAATCTTTTGCCAAATTGATTAGTAGGTTAAGATGAGTTCTTTGAAATTAGCTTCAACATATCCTTTCAGATAAGTCTCTTATGACTCATCCATGTTATTATGGTTTTAGTGTAGAAGGAAACAAATACAATTTAAACTTCATGTTTTGAACACATTTTAAATCCTTAAAAACTTAAAGATTAATACTTTCAAGTGTAATAAAAATAAAAAATAACATTTATGTAAAGCAAATAAAAAGAGATTAAATTAATTGTTACCTGAATTAAGAAATGCTGTCTTCATTTTTTTAGTCTGATTCATTCGACGTACCTTAAGTATCTACTTATAATCATTACTTCAATGTAAAGCTGTTTAATTAAGAACTTTAAGTTCTTTCATCAAGTTTAACTAATAATAACAATTGGAAAAGCTCTCATAGAATCATAACATAGCTTGCAATTTTGGTAAAGCAAATGAATGGTTTTAAATATTTTTTTTTTATCTTGAAGATCCAGAGGCTCAGCTGCTTCTTTTCCTCAGGATTATATAAGCAACTTTTTTTCTTTTTCAGTTAGAAAAGAAAAAATCAGTCTGGGTGGCCAGATGTAGAAGTCTGCAGTGCAAAGAATTGGATCAGGACTAATCACCCTGGTCTCTTTTTATTGTCTGTGATAAAAAAGAAAAAAATAGAGGGGGGGAAGAGAGAAAAAACACTTTAAGGTATGATTCATACATACCATCCTAATGTAGGCATCTAAAATAGGTCAGATTCATTGAGCATTAAAATGTCTTTATTTTCTCTATGGACAGAGGTATGGTCACCCTAGGGAATCACTAGCTTAGATGTGGATATCTATGTTATTAAATAAATTGGAGATTATTTCCACCCCATGTAACTTTTGTGACCAAGAACAAATATCTATAGAGAAAGAAACATTGCCTCTATAAAAAGGTTTCTAATAGAATGATATATGCTCAAGCTCTTCTACATTTCCTACAATGCCCTAGATCCTCTAAAACTTACAGACTGAAATTTCTATCACAAAGGAAAACACATCATAATATTGCATTATCCTTCATTCTGATTTGTGAAAGTAATTTTCACTAAACTTAAAACTAAGACTTGCCAAGAAGTACATAGCAGTGATCTAATTAAAGGTGTGCACACAGATTTCAATGCTGATTAGTATGTGTATTATAATTAGTGTGTACAGTAGTACATCAGTATATTAGTGTATATATACATATATGTGTATGTACATGTACTAATAGAATGCTTAAAAGACAATTGTAGGTAATAACTGTAGTTAAGAAAAACTGGAAGCCAACAGTCATATAAATGAATACATTTCACACATTAAATAAATGGAGAATATTGTTGTGCAAACTAAATATATCTATGAAAATGTAGGAATAAAGATGATAAGAATACCTCTTTACATCTGAATACATCTGAATTTCTGTAGGACTACTCAGGACAACAGAAATCCTAATGATGACACATTGCTAGTTGTGGGGAAAAAACCCCAAACATTCATTGAATATTTCTGTTTTGCATTTAGAAAGGAAAAT
Source organism: Nycticryphes semicollaris (assembly GCA_013400055.1). NCBI lineage: Eukaryota > Metazoa > Chordata > Aves > Charadriiformes > Rostratulidae > Nycticryphes > Nycticryphes semicollaris. The sequence goes on along the minus strand of VXBJ01007796.1, from coordinate 515,053 downwards.
AGAGTCTGCGTTGCCAAAGTACCAAGTAGATGGTAAAGACCATCTATGATTATTTTTTTAATTGACAGGACCAGATAACTTTATTTAAAGCTTTTAAAAGGAATCTTGTACTGCTGCTCATTGGCCAAAAGCTTTGACATACTGGAGAAGTCCAAGAGGCCCGGAAAAATCTAAAGCCTTGTTGATATTTCAGCCGTGTAAACAGGATGACCAGGGTAACTGTAGATGAGTTAACTTGACCTTGGATCCATGTGAAAGAATGAAACAGCTAATATGGGACCCTGTCCATAAGGAAATAAAAAGTGGTAACATAATTACTGCCAGTCAACGTGACTTTATGCAAAACAGGTTAAGTTAAACAAACTGTACAGTACTTTTATGAGATAAGAATTTTGATAATTTGATTTGTTTAATAAAGGTACTGTGTTGACAAAACAATGTCTTTCAGACTTCTGTTAGGCACTGATACCACATGACACCCTGATTAAAATATTAGCACCAGAACAAAACAACGAAAACATATGTTAAATGAGACTAAACTGTATAACTCGGAAATTCAATATTTAATTGTTTACTAAAACTTACCAGTGTGGTGCTACAGAGATCCCTTCCTGTCTGAGACAGTGCAACTCAATCCCTGTGCCCATGCATGAGAAAACCAATCCAACCCAACCATAAACTAAATTCTAGTAGTATTTCTAGTGATGGAAATGACAAAAGGAAAGAAATTATGAAGACAAATTAAAAGCAGGAAGTGATTTAGGTAACTTTCTAGCTAAGTAGAAACATATGGGTATTATATTTGCCAATTAAAGGCTATCTATTTTGGGAGGAGGACATACAGATTTCACTTGCAGGACTGAGGAGTGTAGTAGCTCTAAAAAAATGGAAAAGCAACGGTTGTTGGTCAATTTCTTAGTATAAAATAGCATGAAGTTGGCTACTGTGATCCACAGTTTTTCTCTGGAAAGGGTCAGAGATGGTCTTCTAATGGGTATGGTGGTCAGCCCAAATTAAATTCTCCATAAAGTAAGGTAGAAACAGTGAAAGCTACCACCCAACAAACACATATTAATCTGCTTTGGAATGTATGAACAGAGCAGTTTTTCTGGGATATATTGCAAAAATAGTGGATAAAGAAATGTTTAGCAGGGGTTATGTACATTGACATAAATAAGACACAGAAGAACAGCAGGGAGTCTTTCCTTATTATGTCTGGGGAAGCAAGACTTTGGATACATTAGTTGTAAATAAGATTGCACAACTCTGCTATCCATTGTGGTGTTTTTGGTTTTGTTTGGGAACTTTTTTTTTTATTTTAGTAAGCACAAAACAAGTCTCAGAGTGAATCAAGAAGCTCAAGACAGTGAGATGTTTAATGTGAAACCCATGCTGACAGTGTCTTTCTTATTTTCCTGTTTCCTGGTCACCAGGGATTTGATGTGTAAGAGGTGGAATGCTCCCATGGTCCCCTCCGGGGCAGCCATTGTTGGCATGGGAAGATGAAGCTGTTTGTCCAGATGCCCCTCCTAACTCCCCTCTCTTCCCCTGATCTCCCTTCTCCAGACCATTAGAGAAAGACACCAATTTTCCACTCCTTTTTCCCTTTCTGGAATGGTTTGAAAGGGAAAGATGATAATCTCTGCAGGTCTCACCCCACTCTTGTAGTCTGGAAAGGATAAAGCATACACAGAAGCAGTTTGAGGCTGATTTGAGAAGCTATACCGGCTTGCATGCAGCCAGCCCCAGGACCCTGATCTCTCAGTCTTGTCCAGTGTCCAGGGCAAGGGTTTCAGATGGAAACCAGGGAGGAGGAAGAGCGGCCACTCAATGTTTAGGTTTCATTTCTGTATGGAGTCAAACCTGAAGTCCCAGCTTGGGATGATGAAACTGCTTGGGGTTTGCTAACCTGGTAGGGTTTGGTAGGCTGCTGTAGGGAAGCAGAGAGAGAATGAAGAGGGGAGATGCATATCTGTTGGCATTACTCAGTGTCTGTGGATAAGACACTAGTAATGGCTGATATTATGATGGAGTATCGGATTGGTGCATCAGGTCATGTTGTGAGGCGGCATCCCTCATGCTGCCCTGAAACATGGGCATATACCCCACACACCTAAGGGTGCAAAGGATCTTTGGTGACTCACTTTACAGTCCTGCAGCCTTTCCTTTCTGATCTGACACATGAATAAGGAGTTTGTCAATCAGCTGCATCTGGCACATCAGTTCATGGACCAGAAGAGCCTGCAGCAAAAATTTGTGAGATGTGGGCCAAATGGAAAAACACATCAGGCAGGAGAAAGTCTACAAGTATCACAGTTAGTGCATGAGATTTGGCAGACTGGGAAGTGAGAAGCAAATGTGGGGCAGGACTGTTATCAGGTCTGGGAGACAGCAAGATTCAAAAAAATCGCCTAATAATCACTGACATTCATACTATAGAATCAGGGAATGGTTAGAGTTGGAAGGGACCTTAAAGATCATCGAGTTACAACTTCCTTGCCACGAGCAAGGACACCTGCTAGACCAAGTTGTTCAAAGCCCCATCCAGCCTGCTCTTGAACACTTCCAGGGATAGGGCATCCACAACTTCCCTGGGCAACCTGTTCCAGTGTCTCACCACCCTCATTGTAAAGAATTTCTTCCTGATATCTAACCTAAATTTCCCCTCTTTCAATTTAAAACCATTACGTCTTGTCCTATCACTACATTGTCTGACAAAGAGTCTCTCCCAACCTCTCCTGTAGGCCCTCTTCAGGTACTGGAAAGCTGCTATAAGATCTCCCTGGAGCCTTCTCTCTCCAGGCTGAACAACCCCAACTCTCTCACCCATGGCATGTGACGATCAATACAGATGGAAAGGGATAAAATGGATATGTTATAAATAAAGTACTGACGAATAACATCCCTGCCCCTCAGCATCTTCACCACCACACTAAGGATACTGTTGGCTTCTGGTTTTAATCCCTCATCTAATTAAATATTATTAAATCTAATTAAATATTGTAATCTAAAGACTGTTTTGCCCTTTCTAAAACAGTGGCCCAACAGTTGGTGTCTTCCTTCTTTCTCTATCATCATTAACAGACAGTCTGTAGGAAGGGAGAGGCACAAACCAAAACTTCTCCATTTTTCTCCCCCTTGCTGGCTAAACATCTGTCCCACAGCTGTCCCACAGCATTCAGACAGCAATAAGCAACATATTATGTCCTCCAGTATTAACGGGAACATCAACCCACATTGACTATATTGTGAATACACTCGCTCTTAGGCTTCAGATCTATCTGAAGAAAGGATGAATAACTTTCCATCATATTTGGAGGAACTCTAGAGCCTAAAATGCACTAGTCATCCAACTTTTAGATAGCTATGGTTAGCTGAGATAAGAAACACCTCTCCAAATGCACAGTGAGATTCAATCCAGCTGAGTTCATAGCATCACTTCACTTATCACTCATGGATATAGTTTAATGGCCACTTGAGGCCTGTAAAGGAAGACTTAAATATTGTAATCTAAAGACTGAAATATAATCTAGTTTGATCACAAGTTATTTGTGCTGTAGAGGACATTAGATCACTGAACTCTCTACAACTTGCTTTAACATCCATGCTGCTATAACAAATACAACTTGAATTGTGAATACCTATTCTTAAGTGACTCATTAAGCCTGAGAAAAAGTATAACATTTATTGAAGAAAACTGATAAAACAGGATATGCTTCTTGAAAGAAAATACATCTTGTGGATTGTTTTGTTTTCCTACAGATGTAACATCACTTCTGGAAATCCAAAGTACAGGCACTGAATTTATGTAAAATACGCCTGGTCTATGCAGCACTAAAAAAGTGTATTCTCCTAAACTTATTTATAATGGGGGATAGAAATTAATTTACTGAAATTGATGAACTTGAGACAAATTATTGTTGATTCTGTGGGGCTGTTTTCAAAAAGAAGGGAACCTCACCAGCTGATGGGTGCTCCTGAATCTGACCGAAACAATTCAGAGGGAATGGTTTGTAAGATTTTAACATGTTTTAAATTCTTGAAATCCAAATGAAGGCAAGATATTTGTTTAAAGTAAGGTTAATTTGATGTGTGTGTGCAGTGTGGTTACAAATTTGAACTTGCACGTGGCAAAAGCAAATCAAAATTAATTATGGACAGCCTTTGAAAATGGGAAACTGAACAACCTGCCTTCCTTTCCCTGACTGAAAGTAAAAAAGCAACTAAAATCAACAAGTCATTAAATTAAATTGGCTTTTAAAATTATTTTAAAAAGAGGATCGATAGTGTAAGGATATCTGAGTGTGAATGTTTTGGTAGTGTGATTTTTAACGTGGTGGTATTTCTATAAATATGGCCAACACACAGTGGTGGCAGAAAACTGTTGTTTTTAAACTTGATTATCCTGCAAGAATACCCAGATCACTTACCCATAGGCATTTTTCAGCAAATGTTCAATTAACAACTTGACAGCCAGCCATTGACTTTAAAACTATCTGATCTTTCCACAATCAATAAATCGCATTTGTGTAATTTATACTGCTGCGATACAGTTCCGTGTTTAGCACATTTGTTGTGCTTATGTGTTTCTAAACAAAGCAAAGAAGGTCATTTTGTCACAAAGAGGGACTCCTTCTCAGGAAATCATTACAGAGGAAACTGTTGGGTAGATACATCAGCTGGGAAAGGTAAACCAAAGGCCAAACTACGGTGCAGCCCAGGGATCTCTCACCAAGTCCAATTTAGTTAGGACAGGAGAGGTTTTTGCTAGCAAACAAACAAAGAACACTTTGTACCAGAAATGAAAGGCCCTTTCAGCTCACTGCAGGGTGTAAGAAAAAGATGTCCCTAGGAAGCTTCATTTCTGAGACTTCTTCCAGGTCCTTTTACAACTCCAGTTGAAGAAACAGTTTGCTTTGATTTGGTCACCATGGATCACCATGGTGACCACCAGGTGGTGGACTGAATCTTCACTCACTGATCCACTTCCATGACAGCTGCTTCTGAGGGACAACAGCAACTTTTGCAACATCTGCATTTGGAGTTATTCACCTTTGAAAAATCTACTTCTGTAGCCTCAAACGATTTTACAAGTCAGCAATCCCCCAGCCAGAAACAATTGGATTTTCCATCATGTCATAGAAAGAAGTGAATTTCTAAACTCAAATGTATCCTGAACTTCAAATATGCAACCTGTCCCTCCTTATTAGATATCTGAATAGACTAAGGACTGATCCGAGGGACATTTCCCATTCCCCATGGGGCTTGGGGAAAATATTCTAAACCTCCTTTGCTGCATATGGCTAAAGTCACTGGGAAGAAAATAATAGCCAAGTGAGGAATAGAACAGATACAAAAACGCAGAAGTGTGTAGGAATGAAGTGAGGCACCCAGGAACATTCCCTTATTGTATGATTAAGTGCAATAGATGAAATTAAAAACATATTCATTTACCATGATTACCTCACTCTCTTGTGTTACAAACGCTGTTCCTTTGCTTAATCAGCAGTTTAACTGAAAGCACTCTCTTCACTTGTATTTGATTTTGTGGTCTCCCACTTCAGTAATGAAAATGTAATGTTCACATGAATATTTTACTAACATTAAGTGACCACTTTGTTTTGTGTCCATGAGCACTCAGCAGAACATGCATGATTTTTTTTTTCTTTTTGTGGAAATTATTGGACAGTAGGTTTTTTTAGCAAGTTATTAGTCTTATTTTATTGCCTCCAGCCACGGTAGTGCTTGCTACAGCAAGGAACTTGAAAAAACCCACTGCTCCTCCTTCTGCCCCACAATCCAGCCATCCAGGACAGTTTGTTTCAATAAGGTGTGGTGTTTGAGCCATGATGTCCACTAACTGGAGGAAGGTTTTATTCAACCTCTCATGTAGGCACATGAAACTGCGTTAAGTTTCTAGTGCCAACAGTCTTGTACTCATCTTGTTGTGATGCTTAAACTTTCTGAAATTAATAGTTGCACCTAAGCTATATGTCTGGAAAAAGATGCTTCCAAAAATATATTGAAAAAATAATAGCTCACCTCTTCCTTCAGCATATGTGTTGCCTTTTGTGATTTCCCTGTGCAAAAGAGCCCACCAAAATATGGAAGGCTGACACTTTTCAATTCTTTAAATGCTGAGCACTCCTTCAGTGTCCATCATTTAGGCAACTGGCAAAGCTGAAGCCACACCATTCATGGGACTGCAGAATCTCCCATTTGACTCCCCACATCAGCAATCTTCCTTCATTCACTGTATATGTACAATATATACATTAAGCAAAACAGAAGGAGGCCCACCATTAATTACTCATCTACACAATGTCTAGCACAACAGGAGCCTGAGGCTCCAGTGAGTTTCCCAGACGCTGTCTAAATAATGCAGATAGATGATAATTCTCCTTGAAAGCAGTCAGCCTGTTCTGAGGGCAAGCCCTCCTCATTTTGTTCACATAAAATTTCCACTGAAGGGGCACACTGAAAAAAGCAGGCAAGGTTTTCCTCTGTAATGACTCTGTTTCCCCAAATGTCTCTTTTTCTCCCTGGTGGTCTTGTGCATCCACAAATTAGACCAGCAAATATTTTGCATGAGTAAGAATTGCACCAATAGTTTATGTCAAACAGTAAGAGTAAGCGATGACTCATAATCATAGTTTTATACTCTTTATTTCGCACAGTCAAATAAGTAGACAGAAAAAAGAAAAGACAAAAAAAAAAAAAAAAAGAGAGAGAAGTCTTTTTTTCCCCTTTCAGGAGTACTAATCCTGGGGCTATTTATAAGGTGTATATATCATAGAAATCCAATAAAACAGGACTGCAAGTAAACATGAAATCATCTAGACTATCACACTGCCCTGAGTCAGGACAACTGTACCTGTGTCATTCCCGATAAATATTTGTGCAGCTTAAAATGCTCCAGTGATTGGGGACTCTATAAAAATCCCTTGACAATCTACTCCAGGACTGCATTACCCCTGCCGTTAGGAAAATTATCCTGATGTCAAGATAAATGACAGCGGAAGTTAGGTTCCCTTCTGAAGTTTTAAAAAAAAAAAAATAAAAAAGGAAAAGCTAGAGGTGAAAGAGTTACTACCTAAAGCAAATGCAAAGGCCATCTGAAACAAAGACAAGTAGC
>VXBJ01007796.1:486602-500959 GCA_013400055.1 Nycticryphes semicollaris | reverse complement strand
GCCGGGCGGCCGCCGGTAGCACCCGCTGTTTAGAGGCGGCGGAGGACCCCGCTGCGGCTTCGGGCAGCCGCGCTTCTCCTGCGGAGGGATAACTTTATCTTACCGGCTTTCTCCTTTCTCTTTTTGCTATTTTTTTTTCCCCCGCGGCGCCCGGTCCTTAGCCCCGCTCGGCGGCGGCAGCGAGAGGAGCCGGGCGGCGCTCCCGGCGCGGGGTCGGGGATGGCGAGCCCCGCCGTGCTGGGGCTGCTGCCCCCTCTGAGCTCCCCGCCCGGCCCCAACCTGAACAACAACAACAACAACAACCAGGGCGTGAGGAAGTGCGGGTACCTGCGCAAGCAGAAGCACGGCCACAAGCGCTTCTTCGTCCTGCGGGGCCCCGGCGGCGGGGAGGAGGCGGGGGGCGCCCGGCTGGAGTACTACGAGAGCGAGAAGAAATGGAGGAACAAGTCCGGGGCGCCCAAGCGGGTGATCGCCCTGGACTCCTGCCTCAACATCAACAAACGGGCGGACGCTAAGCACAAGTACCTCATCGCCCTCTACACCAAGGACGAGTACTTCGCCGTGGCGGCCGAGAACGAGCAGGAGCAGGAGGGCTGGTACCGGGCTCTCACCGACCTGCTCAATGAGGGCAAGGCGGCCTGCCAGGGGTCCCCCCACCGCCACCTCGCTTCCCCCTTCTCCGCCTCCTGCAGCGCGGCTGCCGCCTCTTTGGCCGCCGGCGGCGAGGACCTCAACTACGGGCTGATCACCCCGGCCACCGCTGCCTACCGGGAGGTCTGGCAGGTGACGCTGAAGCCCAAGGGCTTGGGGCAGAGCAAAAACCTCACCGGCGTCCACCGGCTCTGCCTCTCGGCCCGCACCATCGGGTTCGTGCGCCTCAACTGCGAGCTGCCCTCGGTCACACTGCAGCTGATGAACATCCGCCGCTGCGGCCACTCCGACAGCTTCTTCTTCATCGAGGTGGGGCGCTCGGCGGCCACTGGCCCAGGCGAGCTCTGGATGCAGGCGGACGACTCGGTGGTGGCCCAGAACATCCACGAGACCATCCTGGAAGCCATGAAGGCGCTGAAGGAGCTGTCCGAGTTCCGGCCCCGCAGCAAGAGCCAGTCGTCCTCCTCTTCTTCCTCGGGGGGTGCCGGCGGGCCCGGCGGCAACGGCGCCTCCGCCACTCACCCCATCACCGTGCCAGGCCGCCGGCACCACCACCTAGTCAACCTGCCTCCCAGCCAGACCGGCCTCCTCCGCCGCTCCCGCACCGACAGCCTGGCCGCCGCCGCCGGCACCAAGTGCACGCCGTGCCGGGTGCGGACGGCCAGCGAAGGCGATGGCTGCCGGGTGGGCTCGGTGGCCGGCAGCCCCATGAGCCCGGGCCCCGTGCGGACCCCCCTCAGCCGCTCGCACACGCTTAGCAGCGGCGCCGGCGGGGGCCGGCAGGTGGGGAAGCTGCTGCCGGTGCTTGCTGGCGGCGGCCTCCAGAGCAGCCGCTCCATGTCCATGCCTGCATCCCACTCACCCCCCTCCGCCACCAGCCCTATCAGCCTCTCCTCCAGCAGCGGCCTCGGCTCTGAGCCTGCCCACCCGCATCACCCGCAGCGCCCGTCCAGCGGCAGCGCCTCCGTCTCCGGCTCCCCCAGCGACGCCGGCTTCATGTCCTTTGACGAGTACGGCTCCAGCCCGGGCGGTGACCTGCGGCCCTTCTCCTCCTCTTCTACCGCTAGCAACCGCAGCAACACGCCCGAGTCGGTGGCCGAGACCCCCCCGGTGCGGGACCCCGGGGGCGGCACCGACCTGTACGGCTACATGGCAATGGAGCGGCCCCCGAGCGGCCGCCTCTGCTACCGGCCCTGCCCCGACGCCGCGGCAGACAGGGGCCATCGGAAGCGGACCTACTCCCTGACCACCCCGTGCCGGCAGCGGCCCGCCCCGCCGCAGGTCTCCTCCGCCTCTCTCGACGAGTACACGCTGATGCGCGCCACCTTTGCCGGCAGCGCCGGCCGCCTTTTCCCCTCCTGCCAAGCCGGGGCTTCCCCCAAAGTCACCTACACCCCATACCCCGAGGACTACGGGGACATCGAGATCGGCTCCCACCGCAGCTCTGGCAGCAGCAGCACCAACTTGGGGCCGCCGGCACTGGGGGGAGGAGGAGGAGGAGGGGGAGATGATGATGGCTACATGCCTATGACCCCTGGCGTGGCTGCAGCCTTAGGGCAGGGAAGCCGGGGCGGCCCTGACTACATGCCCATGAGCCCCACCAGCGTGTCAGCCCCCAAGCAGATCTTGCATCCCCGGGCGGGAGTGGGTGGTGGGTCCCCTGGGAACGGGAGCAGCTACAAGACCAGCTCACCCGGGGAGAGCTCCCCTGATGATAGCGGGTACATGCGGATGTGGTGTGGCTCCAAGCTGTCTGTGGAGAGCTCAGATGGGAGGCTGAGTAACGGTGACTATATCAATATGTCCCCTCGGGACCCTCAGCACGGGCCCCAAGCTCCCTCCCTCACCCCTCCAGACTTCTTTTTTGCCCCTTCAGGGCATGGGTCCAGTGAGCCCCCCAAGCCTGGCTGCTATTCGTACAGCTCCTTACCCCGCTCCTACAAGAGTCAGGGTCTGGCAAAAGACAGCGACCAGTATGTCTTCATGAACTCCCCGGGGAGGATGATCCCGGAGGAGTCGGTGTGCGGAGCGGGCCAGTCGCCCACCGGCACCTTTGCCCCCTCCAGCCACACGGTGCCTTCGCCCCTGCGGCACAGCCGGACCGAGAGCTTCCTGAGCCAGCGGTGTCAGCGGGTGGTCCGGCCCAGCCGCCTCTCTTTGGAGACCTTGCGGACGATGCTGCCCAGCATGAACGAGCACCCTCTGCCGCCCGAGCCCAAGAGCCCCGGTGAATACATCAACATCGACTTTGGGGATGGTGCCGTCTATTCTCCCCCCTCCCTGCCTGCTGACAGCCCGGCCTCTTCCCTGGGCTCAGGCACGGGGCAGAGGCGCTCCCCTCTCTCTGACTACATGAACATTGACTTCGGGTCGCAGTCACCCTCCCAGTCAGGCACGGTCTCGGTGGGCTCCCTGGAAGCGCTCTCACCAGGCTCTTCCTCCAGCACCAGCCAGCCTGATGGGCGCTACCTGAAGGCGGCTGTGGGGGTGGCTTGTTCATCCAGCCCATCGGATGGTGGGGATTACACTGAGATGACCTTTGGCATGGCCACGACCCCACCCCAACCTATCGTTCAGAAGCCAGAAAGTGCCCGGGTCACCAGCCCCACAGCTGGGGTGAAGAGACTCACCCTCTCTGGGGTGGAGGCTTTCATTCTCTCCAGCCCCCCCCCAGACCCAAACCGGGGAGCCAAGGTCATCCGGGCAGATCCCCAGGGGCGCAGGAGGCACAGCTCAGAAACTTTCTCCTCCACCACCACTGTGACCCCCGTGTCCCCTTCCTTCGCACACAACCCTAAACGGCACAACTCAGCCTCGGTGGAGAACGTGTCCCTCAGGAAAAGCGAAGGCCTGGAGGAGGAGCAGGGTAGCAGTCCCATGTGCCGGGAGACCTCGGCTGGCTTCCAGAATGGCCTCAACTACATCGCCATTGACGTGGTGGATGGGACCCTGGCAAACTGTGACAAAACCAGGTCGAAAGCCAGGCATGTCCTGAACGGGGGCATCAACGGGGTGGAGATGAGCGCCTATGCCAGCATAGACTTTCTGTCTCACAACCTGAAAGAAGCGAGTGCTGTGAAAGGTGAGTAGCTACTTCTGACAGTGCCTGCCACGCGTGTTTGTGTTTAGTGTTTGCTTCTTGCCACGGGGTTGTGTTTTGTCAGATAGAGTGATATCCCTCCTTGCTTTCTTAAAAAGCTCTTTTTTCCCAGTGCATCCTGTAATAAACTGTCTTGGAGGAACTCGCTGGCTCTTTGTGTGAGGAGAAAAAAGTTTATTTGGTGATATTTTTTTCCACGTTTGAATTCTACTGCGCTATTATTATGAGAGTATACTTCTGGGTACCCCAATAGAAGCTACTGTTTACACAGTTACTATGTTTGGACTGTACTTAAGCTTTTTCTTATGTAAGATTTTGGAAAGTGTTTGGAAAATGTGACCAGAATAGTTTATGTTAATGTAGCTTCTAAATATTATTTAAAAATGTAAAATGATTGAGTTAAGAAACAGGATTGTTGGACTGAGGACATCAGATTACAAAAAAAAATATCCTTGGCTCTGTAGCTGGGAAGGTCAATCATACCAAAATGAGAAGGATAAATTTAATATCTTGGTTTTGAAATATCTTATCTCTTGCAAAAGTTTAGCAGTAAATCATGGTGAGCGTGGAATGTGAATTTAAAAACAAATTCCTTCCAGAAGTCACTATATGCATGAGCTGTTGCGTGTTGTATCGCACATCTTGCTTAAAGGCCCACCCCGTGATGGTGCGTAACTACGTTCCAGCTGGCGACTCGGTCTCAGCGGGAATGACCAGTTGGTTGGCTTGCAAAGGCTGGGTGTTCCAAGACAAAAGCAGACCAAAGAAATCCGAAACTTTGGGTGAGAGGGAATTTAGGCTTTAATTATGTAGCTGTTCCTTTTGTTGGGGTGCTGGTTATGCTGTTTTGAAAGGAAAAAAAAAAAAAATCATAAAAACTGAATGTGTCATGTGTTGTCGTGTCCGTGTCTGTCACCCCACCCTCCCCCCGCCGTAGTAATCCACCTCCTCTTAGCAAACAAGAATTTGTACACAACTGGGGGCTGCTTGAGGAGGGCACAGAACAGCCAGTCTGTCAGGGATTAAAAGTTAATGATGAGACACCGTAGGGATTCTCTTTGCTCTTGAATTTATGCAAGGCATGGTACTCTAAACCGTATGTGTATTTAGCTGTAATATATGTTTATGGGTCTAGCTAAGTGAGGTGACATACCACCTAAAAGTGGTTGTTTGGAGGTGAATAATAATTGCTTCTATGTTCACAGTGCTGATAGAGGTCGTCAATAATAATAAGCAAACAGTGACAGTTTCCAAGAGCCGCCTGCAGGTTGTTGTGGGGTTCTTTTTGGGTTTTTGTTTGTTTGTTTGTGGGGTTTTTTTTGTTCCCCCCCCCCCTCGTTTTCTTAGTAGCTGGTCGATTTTGAAGAAGAAGAAAATATTTTTCTCTTTTGATAGGAAGTACAGGAAGATGGAAAAGATGAGAGAGCCACCGTTTGCAGAGCAAGCTCTGAACCTAATTAAGACGCGAGGAATGGAGGGGGCAGGGCACGGGCACCAGTTACCGAGAAAACCTGGACTGGATGAGAGCGCAGTCACCATCCTAATGAAAAAGCAGGGATGAAAGAGCAGATAAGAAGGGAGCACCGACTGCTGGCCTTCCCATCCAGTAACCAGAAGGATAATGCAATAAACAGAGCGGTGTTAATTTGGTACAAGGCGTATGGAGGAGAGGATTCAATTCTGCTGTAGAATTGTTACAGGGTGGTTATAGGCTTATGTTATTTTAATATTTACCTGCGTGCCTATTGATCCCTCCCCCCACTTTCCCCTAAGCTTTTAAATGCAAACCACGTGGAAAGAAGTGGTGCGGGGAAGCTGGTTGAGATTTACTCTTTAAGAGGAGAGGTTGTCTTCTCCACCATCTCTCATCCATGAGCAGCACGAATATCTGATGGCTGCACGCAGGAGTGAGGGAAGTCAATGTAGCCGACATCAGGGCAAGATGGTTAGGGGAAAACCTCACACAAGCATCATCAGTCAGCAGCATGGAGGGTTAGGTACCAAAACTGGGGTTTCAGGTTAATAGCGCTTGTGGTGGGCAAACTGGAGAAGCCATAACATGGGGAAGGGGAACTAGATCACAAAGGACTTCGTTGGTGTAAGTTGAATCGAATCATTAACACTTGTGAATTTCCTAGTTTCTCTTTTGGTTTTCAATGGGGTTTCGCACAAAAGTTGGTTTATGGAAGGACTTCTGTCTGTTTAAAAAGATCACCAAGTATTGTGCCAGTGTATTTGAATTTCAAATATTGTGATTTGGGAGACGACCAAAAATTTAATGTTTTATAGAGAAACACTTATGCAATTTAAAGAAAACTATTTTGAGCATAAGCAAGATTATTTTAACAACGTAGTAATTCAGGTACAGTTGAGATAATCTAATTTTGTAAAAATAAATGGTTTGCACAACAGCTTATATTTAATCAGCATTGTTTACTTGTTTGCACTTTTTTCCAAGTTTTGGTTTTAACTATATTAGCGAAGTGAGAAGCTTTACTTCTTCAAAGCTTTGTCAAAAACCAAGAGAGATTTCTAGCAATTTTAAAACAATGGACTATCCACATATATTTAATACTTAGAACAGGAGCATATCAGAAATGCAGGGTATACAAACAAAGTCCTTCTAATTACCTTCACAGTAAACTAATATTTTGATTTATGTAAACTACATGTTAAAGAAAAATACCAAAACCCAATAGTTTGAATTTTTCCTGAAGGTCTGTAGCAGTAAATGTGTTTCTTTGTGGATAAATGTTTTGAGGGAAATTATTTGTATCATTCAAAAGTGACTGGCTTTCTCGTGTAGCTTGTTTCTCTGCTATCAGTAACTTGCCTCTGCTGTAGGGAGTGCTGTGCTTTTGGAAATCTCTCTCCATATTATCCTGTTGTGGCAAGAGCAAGCGAATGCCTCCTCAAGTGCTGTCAAACCCAAGAAATTTAAAGTTTGCTTGAAATTATTGGTCCATTTAGTTTTAGTGTGTTCTGAAAGTGTGCAAATATTTACGAATTGGAGGAACACTTGCCTTCATCTGATGTGTAAATAAAATGATACTGTTACTGGTTGGTTAAAACTTGTTATTTGCTGATAATTAGCCATTGTTCTTAAATGATGACTGCTGTTTTGCTTAAAAATGTATGAACTGTGTATGGTTTTCATTATTTATGGAGATGCTTAAACTATTTTTTTTTTCTCATATAGTGTAAATTATTTCAGTATATTTATGACACATTATACCCAATAATGATGTGACTATTTATGGTGAATCTTAGTTCTATTGAAGTCAAATAGGAGTTTTGTTTCTATTTTTGGGGGTGTATTAAGATTTTGCTCTTTGTGTGTAATTCTGAGATTCTTGAGTAAAATTCCCATTAAATTTAGTGGGTGTGTAGTAGGGAATTTTGCTTAATTGAAAACACCAGACTTGGGTGTGTTATCTTCAGTTTTGTTTTCTTCACCATTAACCAAGATGCTTTATAACTTGTAAACGGTTCTAGTAGTTGGTCTAGTTTTCCAGAATTGAACAGATACTATGTGTAATGGTGCAAAAAACCCCTGAGAGTTGTTTTCCTTCTGTGTTGGTTTCTTTTGTCTTGATTTATTCAAAGAAATCATCATCTGTAATGCATCTACTTAAGATCATAATACGGTGATTTTTTGATAATGACACCCCCATACACACCTTGTCAATTAGCTCTTTTTGTGAGGGTTTTATGACTGCACCTAAACAATAAAAAGTCCATCTTGAGAAATCTCTTCCTGTGTCTTTCTAATGGCATTTTAGCTTATTGAAGACATAACCCTTGTTTACTTTTTCTTTGGGATTACTTTGCCCAATGAATTGCCATTAAAGATTTTTTTTTTTTTCCCTCTAATATGCCGACTGCCATGAAGTTTTAGTTCTCGGAGCAGCCTGAGAATGTTTGTCTCCTTAAGAAAACTTGTATCAATTTTAAAATGACTTTGAGAAAGTATCAAAAGACCTATACACTGTGTTACAATCCATGCATCCTTCAAAGTCTTTTTTTTGAATAAACTAGCAGTAGTTTCTCTTACTACTAAGTTCTGCGAGATGATCAAAATTAACAGTAGAAGGAACTGAACTACTTCTAATACCTTATATAGTTTGATTATTTTTTGACTTATTATGCTTAGAATTAAAAAAGAAAAAAAAAAAGGTTTTATTTTACAACCTGTAGAAATTTACCTCTTGTCTCTCAGATTGCATTTTACAGCCAAGCAAACCAAAATGGTTAGGTCTGAACCTAACAGTGCCACTTGTGTAACACAAAATGTAAACCGAAGTTATCTACGATTAAATGAAGCCTTTAATATTTTAAATTACGTTGATTATACAGATGTCAGCTTTTTACAAGCAGATAGAATATTAAAATGCGTAACATCTATTAGACTTTCATTTTTCTTTATCCTTCAAATTATGTTTAGCTATACAGCTCATAGAAAGAATGTCATGGTTACTTTGAGTCATTTAAGATAAATTGTTATAGACCAAGTTGAATGGTGGGTTTGTTCTAAAATGAACCAGTACAGTCATTGCTCAAGGCAGAGGAAATGCTTAGGTTGATGATTGCTTCTGATTACTTGATTTCTTTCAAGATAGCTACAGAGACTAACATTTGTTTGTAAGTAAAGTGGATAAAGGACTGTTTGAACAGAAAGAGTATTAGGACATGCTTTATATGGTGTTTTGTTATAAGGAGAGAGTAACATGAGGTTCTTTACACTTGATTTACTATTATTTTTAAATAACATTAATTACACTGGAATGCTGAAGTGGTTTAGAAGTTGAAACACAGCAAGCATCCACGGAAAAACTAAACTAGAGTTAGTGTATGTAATCTCTGTTCAGCAATTCAGTGACAATTTAGGTACATGCAGGTATCTTCTGTTTATATCAGATTTTCTCTAAAGCACCATGAATGTGTTTCTTTTAAAGTAATAAACACATAAAGGAAAGGCTATATCTGGGGTTGTTTGGTTTTTATTTCCTCAAGTTGTTGAGGTGTGGTATGCTTTTGTACTGGTCATCCATATGTTTTTCTCTTTGTGTGTAGGTGTATTGTGTATTAGTCATGATGTACTTCATCAGAGTTTGTGGAAGTTTGAACGTTTTGTTGGTGCAGAGTGTGTAATAGCAGTTTAAAGTGAGTATAGTGACTGATTTGATAAGTTAGGGCGTGTAGTTATGAGGGTTTCACAACATCTCTATTTTGGTGTAGTTTTTTTATACAATATTTGCTTAGAAGAGATTTGTGTGCACGGGAAATCAGTAGCATCCCTTGAGTTTTTAGAAGATGGTGTAGTGACCCCAAAGTTTAGATGTGTTTTGTTTGTGTGTCTGTTGTCTGGTGTTTAGTTATTTTTGAAGTTCTTGTATGTATGTATGTAGGGGGTGACAGCAGCAGCCTTGAAAAGCCAATTTGAGCTGAGTATTCCCCTCGCTGCCTGTTGTTGAAAAAGGCTGGTTTTCCTCCTGCAGCCTTTCCAAAGGAAAACTTGTTCTTTTTACACTCGTATTTGTCTCAACTGCCTTGAGCTATCCAGCCATGTGGGCATCTTGGGTTAGTCAGTCTGTCAGGCACTCTCAAGAGCTAGTAGCAGTAAGGAGAGCCAGGAACGGTGACCGCTCCCTTTTAAAATGCAGGTCTTTTAAACACAAGTTATAAAGTACCGCAAGTTTTCCCTTCCATCTCTGCCAGCTATACCAGGTGTACCGGTTTAGATTGTGTTTGCAGTTTCCACACTAATTTAGGTAGGATGAATCCCCTAAGTTTTAAGTGTTTGTACTTAAAGCAGGCTTTTAAGGCTTAGGTATTATAAGCCTGATCCAAACCACAGAGTAATCAATGTAAAGATTGTTCCCATCTTTGCAGAGGCTCACCTGAAAAATACACTTGATGGAGTGTGAGAGTGCTAACACACACAGGAATATTTGAGGCTCACTTAAAGACAGCAGTAGCGCGTAATCTCCTCTGTGTTGCTGGTTGGACAACAATGAATAACTTGCCCAAAGAACAGGTATGATCACACCGACTATTCTGGTAAGCACAGGCACACTTGGATGGGGTTATGCTGTTGCTTGGTAGCAGAGGTGAAAAATGGGCCACTAAACTACCACTGCTTAGGAAAGATGTTCAATCTGATAGTTGAGAGATCCCTTTGGAAATCAACTTAAAGACTAAAGGCAATACTAGAAGTTCTGAGACTATCCAGGGGGTTTTTTTATGTTCAAAAAATTTTTTGTCAAAACAGATGTTCTCAATTTTTCATAAGTGACGGTGACCCAAAAATTGTGTATAGGAGTATCAAAAATAGTAATTAAAAAAACCCCGTTCAATTCTTGTGCACAGTGAAGGACAATACACTCTGGGAAAAGGTACATTGCAAGCTAATATTAGGGAAATAGTTTCCAAAATAAACCTTTTTTAGACTAGGGGAGGGTTTTTTTGTTTGTTTTAAAATCCAGATTTACCTGGCTTAGTTAAATAAAAGTTATTTTAGAGTATGTGTGTGTTTTGGGGTTATGTTGGGGTTTTTTTTGTTGTTGGTTTTTTTTTTTTTTTTAATCACAGTAAATCAATCACAGAAATAGTTAAGAGAAAAAATAAATAAAAAACCAAACCTCAAGCCCCAGACCAAAGCCCCCCACCTCTGCTGGTAACATCTATATTGCGGAAGAGTAATGCAATTGCTTGATTCCATAGATTAGGAATGATTCAGGGTTTTGTTTACATTATTTGTCAATCTCTTCAGCATCCTAGAGGAGAACACTTCCTTCCTGGCAGATGGCAGCCCCAGGGCCATGCACCTGCCATTACAAGCACTACGCACTAGTAATCTACCCCAGCATCGCTGTTGACAAGAGGCTAATGATTGGAGACTGTCTGCCTGACAGCCTAAACAAAATAGGAACGTATTTTTCCTTCAGTGAGGGTCTGAGAGATCTTAGGAAGGACAATCAGGGTGGTATACTGAAGAATTATAACGGAATTTAATTTAGACCTCTTTGGTGGTGTTTGCAGTGCGAGCCATTTCTAAGATAATGACGCTGCGGAAAGCGAATGATAGTTCAAAGAAGGGATTTTCTGTTTCTCCAACAGAGCGATAGCCGATTTGATATTTAACAGCTCTGTGTGGATGGGAGAAAGGCTTTGCGTGATTTAGCTGCTGTGCCACAGTCCTCTGCGGCAGCGTCTGCCCTGGCTGGAAGCGGGGGTTTGGATGTACTTGCACAGGTCTCTGTCTTGGGCTGGTAAATGGGGCCAAAACAGTGTTAGAAAGTCGGAATGTCTCTTTAATTGTTTGAGTGGTGTGTTTGGTGCTTGCATAATGCATTCCTGTTTCAGTCATTTGATTTGTAATATTATATGGTTTTATTATGTCATTAGGCCAGGATCTCTTATTTTATCTCTTGTTCATTCCTCTTATGTGTTTATGTGTGTTTGCTTTTCTTGTTTGAATGAGCGTGGGCGACGTTTCTAGGGGATGCTACCCAAGGAGAGGGTATCTTTGAAGTAGGCCAGGATGTTCTTTGCTAAATTTAAAAACTACCCAAATATTACCCAGAGTTTGTAGAGTATTAAGCAGGATTACATAACGCACGGATTAGACATTGTTGAGCAGCTTGTTTTTGTTTGAAGGGGTCAGAAATGGAGGCACTGGGGCTTTACTGTAATGCCAAAATAGCAAAATTGCTGATACCAGAAACAGTAGAGCACAGGGGAGAATTTTCCAAGCTTTTCCAGGTGGTGGTTTAGTAACATTTGTTTGATAAATGCCATAATGATGACTAAAGGTATGATACTTGTAGTTTCATTTGATCTCAATTTCCAAATTTGTTTCACAGGCAGTTTAAAGTCTATTGAGAACGGCACTGTAAGTGTGACTTGAGGCAGAGGACTTCGCTTCTCTTCAAAGACAAATCAATAAATCACTCTGGTAACAGTGGGAAAATCATGTCAATGAAATAAGATCTAAGCAGTTTTAGATTTGTCTTCCCAGGTAGTTTATTATTTAAGAACAGTGTTCAAGACGCTCCTAATGTCTTTTTTAACACCTTATTAAATTGGGTATCATTGTCAAACTAATGTATGGAATGAGAATTTGGAAGATTTTTTTTCTTTGTATCTAGGCTTTTGCTCACTGGAACTCAGAAGATTGATTGAACAAGACATATGACAGTCTTTTGGGGCAGAGTTAGACTTAACTCTTACATAGGAGACAGAGTTGTGCTGAGCAGTTGCTCAAGAACAGGGAAGCAATAATGATGCTGGTGTCATCTGCCTTCAGTGATGGAGATAAAATCTCTGTAGTCTGTTACTTACAATAACTGGTAATGCTGGATTTCAGCATTATTTAAAAGAAATAGAATTGACAAATGGATGCAAACATCATTAGTTTTCTAGTTAATGCAAAAACCCTTGATATCACCAGAATGACTGCTTCAATTACTGTGGTCTTTCCAGTATGTGAATTAATGAGAAGTTACCATATTAATTTCTTCTGTAGTCTTTGTACCAGTTTCTCTTACACTGTTTTTTGTTGTTGTTGCTGGTGTGGAGTTGGTTGTTTTTTTTCCCCGAAAACTCCTGTGAGTGGCTTTAATTTACTTTAAAAGGCAAACCAAATGTTAGGTGATGTTTCTAACCAAAACTTTCACTGATAGCCAAAAAAGACTTCTTGCAAGGGAATGATGAGATTTGGATCTGAAAGGCAGAGGTGAATCTTCTGTAAGGCACTTGCACTAAGTTGTGTTGTCACATCATTCCTTTTTACAGCATAAATATTTTGAAAAGTTTATAGGAGGGTGGACTTGCATCTTTTTGCAACAGGTTTCAGTGTTGAGCAATTACTTCTGCCAAAATGAATGAAGTATAACTACTATAATATTGTCTCGTTAGCATAATAAAAAAGTTATGGTTTTGTTGCAACAATCTTGTACAGAAACTATTGATAAAGACTTGTGATGGTGGAACTCTGAAAAGACTTAATAATAAAATTATTTATAACTAACTAATTTTGATCTAGCATAAAGCATTGAACTTGTTTATTTGGATTTGAAGTCAAACTTGTATAACTTAATGCAAGGGTACATAATTCACTTAATGATGAAGTTACAGAATTAGTGCTTGTGACTTTAAAGGTAGTTACAGAGAAATGGCTGTATGGAGGAGTGTTAGGTATAAACATGTATATATGATCCTGAGGCACAGAATACTTGAGAGAATTGGCCATAAACTGGAAAAGGTTAGTCTTTATGACTTCATAATCCCAATAGTCTAGCCGTTACGCTCCCAAATACCAGTGAGAGATTTGAACATACATCAATGAGTGCTAGGATAGCATCTGTTTCTTTTGGGTATCTACGGAAAGGTAACTTATTATGCTGTTCTGTTCTAGTCTTTAAATGTCAGATGAAAATCTTTTAATTTTAACCATAACTGGTGTATTTTTAAATAAATAGTAGATTGGATGGGTTCTAAATAAATAAATTGGTAGTGCTCAGTTGTTGAATGTTAGCCAATAGGATGATTTCCAGATACAAACGCAGCAATGTATTTCAGCACTGTAAGTGATTTCTGGTCCAGGTCCTCTCAATATTTTTTTTCTTCTTTCTGTTAGTATGAATGTTCAAGTGACAGTAAACTAAAAGGTTTGTAAGATAGGGTAATGTGAAATAGTCCATCTGTTATTATTTTTTTTTAAATAAAGTCAGGACTTGGTAGTAGTGAAATAGCTGGAGGTTTTTCTTATCGATTTTCAGTAGAATTAGAATTCAGCCCTCAGGAAATAAATTGATGGACTTTTATTTTAATAGATGTATACTTGACTATGCTAGGAAGTGGAAACAATAGATTTAGATCTTGCAGCTTGAGTGAGCACAGCCAACACTGGTGTGCCTGAATGCAGAGGGAGCTGATCTGTGCTGTGAATGAGCTATGTAGGGTGTTTAGATACTGTGCTACTGTTTCATGGAGTTGTTGCAAGAGGTCTTTTCTTAGAGTGTGAATCTCCTGTGAGTCTGAATTATTCTCTAAGTCTTGAGTCTGCTTCATCAGTCACGAACATGGGAAGCTTTAGCTTTCCATACTGGCCATGTGGATGTTATGATGTTCTATTAAGAAAAAATAGTGTAACTTTTTCTATTCCTCTCATTCCTTAGTAGGTGTTTTCCATTGTCTTTGTAGTCAGAGATTGGCTGTTGTTGCTCTTTACAAGTTGATAATGTTTCACTCATACTATTTAAAAAAAACAAATTGATAGTTATTAATTTTTTTGTGTGTTTTGTTTTTGGGTGGCTTTTTTTGTTGTTTTGTTTGTTTGTTTGGATTGGTTTGGTTTTTTTCCAGGGAAAAAAAAATCCCCAAACAAAATGGTGCTGGGACTTTAGATTCTGTATCTGGGAAATAGTGAGCTCTTTTGAGGACTGATGCGCAGGAGACAACTTCATACTCTCCGCCCTGAGCAGAATGAAGTGTATGCATCTTGTCCTTAGTCAAGTATCCGAACTCTGAAGAAGTTCCTAGTATTTCCTCTTAGTTTACTTTAGATCCCAATGCCTTTATCGGGCACTGATTTTTTTTTTTT